>VDFB02380157.1:0-28996 GCA_007258455.2 Sequoia sempervirens | reverse complement strand
ATAATAAATATAAATTTGATACACAATTTATTTCATTTATGAAACTAAAAATAAATTTTATAAATTGGTAGCTAATATGGTTGTAGAAATAAAATTTATAGGTATAATAGTCTATAAATATCAATAACTAATTTTCATTAAATACATCTACCTATCTTACATTATTAAAAGAAAAATTTATATCCATATTTTTATAAAGTAAAAAAATAGTTTACTATTAAGTGAATAAATAACTTTGTGTTATTTTCCCATTTATTGACTTGTCTATACATAGATGTTAATATTTAATATTTATTTCATTTATAAAAGTAGAAATAATGACCTAATTAATACAAGCACCTCCAAATTGATATATTGATGTATTTTAGATAGATATATACTAAATATAAAAGAGATAAACAATTTATCTTCATTTAAAAATAAATAAGTAGTATAATCTATTTATGTACTTTAACATTGCAAAAGATGAATATTTAATTAATAGAATATTCATTACCATGTTGAATATTGTAACAATTTTAAAACTATTCAAAACATTTACACCCACTATCCCAAAATGTACTTTAAGAAAAATAAATAGCAAACATTCCATACATATCCATATGTTGTACAAAATAGATATTAAATGCAAAGAAAAGACTCAACAGTCTGATGTTGCAACAAACTTTTTACCCTTGGAGAAAGTAATCAGCACCTAAACACTCTCCAAGCCTTTATATATAAGATTATTCGCCCTAGCATTTTATTCATAGAATTTTGGCTGTAGGAAAACTACCAAGTGGTATTCAAAACCATTGATGGGTCTAATTGACACATGTTCATTGCTCAACATGCAAACACAAGTTACACATGAATTGTACTCATCTTGCAAATCCAAACATCAAACTTTGCAGGAGAAGCTTAACATTCACTCTAGCTTCTCCAAGATGGACTCATCCGTTTCAATACTCTTAAATTCAATAATTTTTGAGTCTTGAAGGGGACCATATACAAACAACATTAGAATTTTGCCATGTTTAACTAGTGTGCCAACATTACAATAATATTCCAACATTATAACTAAGACTTGCAAGATGTACAACACACTTAGTCCTAATATTACTAAGATATAATGACTCAACCCAAAAAATCTACTTGGTACAAATTAAATAATAAAGATACTGTGATCTAATGAACATGACAATGCTTACAACTCCAACTCAGGGTAATTGGCCTAAGAACTTATAGATTTTGTACTTAGTAACTTTTATATCTTTAGTGCCTTTTAGGGGACATGTATTTAATGTGATGTGATAAAATTGTTGTAATTGCTTTATCCTAGTGGGCTTTGGTTATTTGATTTTTTATTCTATAAATTAGATCATGATATAATTTAGCATACAATGGTACAACAACAACATTGTGGATCTTGGTGAGCTTTGACTGGACACAACTCAAAATTGTTTTCCAATTGGCTTGTGTGTTAAGTTGGAACTAGAGTTGACGGTCCTTGTTTTTGTGTTGAGCATGGGGCTATATTGTTTCTTGGTTTGTACTTATGTTCTATGTCCATTAGTTATTTGAATCCTAAAATCAAGATTGTAAAGTGCTTTGTGCCCTGCCATTAGGTATAATTCTATCACAGGCTTTGTCACCAAGTAGATGTGCCTTCCACCAAGTAGGTACTTATCATTTGTGACATTGCTAAAATTTATCAAACACAACTAATTAAAATAGAACAATTCTATTACTATTTGGCAAGAACTTCGCTGCCCTGTAGCTCTTGTTATAATAAGGAAAAGGTATTTTTCATAGGCTCTCAAATTATGATAAGTTGGTCTTTATAGTTTGGAGTATATATTTATAGGAAGAAAGAGTTTTTTTTTTTTTAAAATAGAATATCAAATTATGATATTTTACTAGGATTCAACTATGTGTTATTTCAGTAATGGGGACTATAAACTCTGCAATTTAAAAAAAATTGTGTGCTATTTGAATCAAATTTATTGACTCATTTTTCATAAATAATGGCTCACATAAACTCATCTCCCATGAACATTAATTATACACTTATCATTCATTTCATCTATGTGATGCTCACAAGAGTGAAGCATTGGAATTTTTGGGAGGCAACCCATTATATTTTTTCTATAACTTAATTGTGCATAATTGTAGAGATTCCTCCAAGATGAAGCCCACCTAACTTTCTACCCCATTTGTAAAACCTTCACTAAGTGTTGTTCCTTATGAACCACTCATTATAAAACCCCTTTAGCTCATCCAAAAACATACTTTCAACTAAATTGATTTTAAAATTTACTTTATGATTGGACATTAGCATAATTTTTTATGGCCTTTTAAATTGTTAAGTATTTTTTGAGTTAAATTTATTTAAGACTTGAACTTTTATAATCAAGAGGTATATTTTTAGTTAATTTGTAAACAAAATATTTTCATTTAAATTTTTTGACTTGTATAATTCAAAGGTATTGATCTATATCATATACATAAAATTTAATATTATAATTATAATTGTTTATTCAAATTTAGATAAGAAGATTATAGGTGTCATAATGTGCAACATTGAATAAAAGTCTAGAGTGATGTAGGTAATTATTTAATGTAGGTGTCAAATTCCCAAGCCCTAGACAAGGTTAGAATTTGTACCTAAAGTATCCAATAAAGTTACTAAAGATGGAAATTGGATGTATTTCTAATCATGTTAGGAATGTCTCCTTTAGTAATTAGTGCAGGGGCACCTAGTCTTCATGATACAAAAGGCGGTTAAATGTTAGGATTTAGTGATTGAGTCACTTTTTGTTTGTAATAAGGTCTATTTAGACCATATAATTTGTGTTTGAGTCACTTTTACATTGCTAGGTGGGTTGGTGAGTCACTTTTTTTAATGATGCAAAAAGTTGCAAAAATTGTCAAAGCAACTTTGCAATTTTTGCATTTTTGATGTAAACGGGGAAGGTGAATGGTTAGAGGTCCAAACAGAAGTCTTAAATGGTTGGTTATGATTTAAAATTATTAAATAATCCATTTAATGGTTGAAGAAAAGGTTCTAAGATTTTTTTTGAAGATTGTGCATCAATAAAAATACTGGTTTTTGCATTTTTAAAGGTTAATTTGTTGCTATAGCAACTTGTACAACCTTGTACAGCCTGGAAGTGCTCAAAAATTGGTTATAAATAATGGAGTATTGAATCCTTCTTATATTTATTTTTGTTTCATCTGATTTCATTTAGTTTTGAGTAAATTAGAGAATTTTTACTAAAAACAGTCAGAAAGCCCTAGTTGTGAGGGTTTGATTGAAAGAAAATGAGTTTTTGGCCCATTCCACCAATGAAAAGGTCTAATAATTTTCAGAATGGGTGTAGATAGTATTTTTTTTGTGTTCATGGTGTTTTCAAGAGCAGTGGAGGTAGGTTGGTGAAGATTTGGTGATTCCCTATTTGGAAAGCTTCATGTTTTTTGACATCAAAGTTGCCTGAGAGTTAGAGTTTGATAAAAATCTCTTGAGGAGTTGTTTGTGATGATGGGAAATATTTTGGAAGACCCTAGGAAACATGTTTGAGCCATTTTTGTGGGGTTTTAAGGTTGGGGTTGTGAAAACCTAGTTGTGAGCATCTCAAACAAGCCTAATTTAGCCTTTTTTAAGCATAGTAGTAGATTTTTGAAGGCATTGTTCCAAAACAACCACCCCTAAATTTTACATGTGTTCCAAAAATCCATAATGGGTATCCAAAATAGTTTTTAGATTGTGGTTTGGACTTTTTTCCTACATATTATGTCAAAAATACCCTATTTGTTGCTCAAGCCTAGTGGCAATTTTCTGAAGAAAATATTTTTAATTGTTGTGTAAAGAATCTTGAATTGAAAAGTTTGTTTATTTGAGACCTTGTTGATATCTTCCACCCTGATCTACATAAAATTGGTATTAGAGCTTACTTCTGACCTGAAGAAGAAAAAGGTTGAGTTGAAAGAATCACAAAGATGCCTCCAAAAGGGAATGTCATTGCCAGAGAATTGAATGAGTTGAAGGAAAAAAATTCTAAAGATATGAGAGAGATGAGAGAGTTGAAGGAGAGGTTTTCTTTCCTAGAAACAAGTCAAAAGAAAGGTGTGGTCACAGGTGATGTGAGTGATCATGAAGAAGAATAGGAAGACGAAAGTTCCCAAGAGTCTGAGGAATAGATGGATTGTGATGACATGAGGATGACAAGGCTTTTGAAAGAAATCAAGGGAGATGAGCATAAGATCAAAATTGATTTACCTATGTATGGAGGAAAGATGGATAGTGAAGATATCTTAGATTGGATAAGAGCATTGAATAACTATTTTGATTATGAAGATGTGCCAGAGGATAATAGGGTGAAGTTGGCTAAGACAAAATTGAAGGGACACACTTTGCTTTGGTGGGATTATGTACAAAGTGAAAGGAGAAAGAAAGGAAAGTCCAAAATCACCTCTTGGGATTGGATGGTGGCTAAACTCAAAAGTAAGTACCTACCTACTGATTACACTATTCAATTGTTTAAGAGGCTTCAAAATTCCAAGGAAAAGGAGATGGATGTGAAAACATATATACAGGAGTTCTTTAGGTTGAGCTTAAGAGCAAGTCATATAGAGGATGATGAAGAGCTAGTAGCAAGATACATCAATGGGCTAAGATACAACTTCCAAGATTAATTGAGTCTCACCACTCTAAGAACGGTGGAAGAATGTTACCAATTGGCCATTAAGGCTGAAAATAAATTGAAGAGAAGGAAAGAAAAGAAAGGTAGGGGTAGAGGCAGAAATTATAGAGGAAGAGGTTCATTTTCTAACTAAAGGCAAACATATGAGAACCAAAAAGATGCAAGCAAGTCCAAGACCAAGTTCTTGATTAGAGAGGTGGATTTAGAGGAGGTAGATCAGGTTTTAGAGGTAGATTTGGAGGTAAAAGAATAGACTCTAGTGGATTCACAAGAAGGTGCTATCAATGCAACAAGTTTGTAAATCAAGCATGGAAATGTAATGAAGGTCAAGCCTCTAGTTCACATGGAGGAGAAAGAATGACTCAATTGGTGCAAGAAGAGGACAATGAGAGTGTAAACTCTCCATCACAACATGCTACTCCAGAAGTTGGTGGATCACTCATGGTAATGAGAACTCTCATCAAGACATCAGTAGAGAAGGAGCCACCACAAAGGAAGACTCTTTTCAAGATAACTTGCAAGTGCTTGGGTAAGGTATGTAAAGTTGTAATTGATTCAAGAAGCATAGATAATATGGTTTCAATTGAGATGGTTGAAAAACTCAAGTTGCCTAGAATACCACATGTTACTCCTTATATTTAAGTTTCTTAGTTGAATAAGGGTTATTATTGTTTGGTAAATGAACAAAGTTGGGTGGAGTTCAATATAGGAGGGTATAAGGACAAAATTATATGTGATGTGTTACCTATGGATGTGTGTCATTTGTTGCTAGGGAGGCCTTGGAAATTTGATAGGCATGCTATGTATGATGGGACAAGGAATACCTATGAGATTGAAAAAGATGGAGTTTCTTATAATTTGACACCATTTATGGAGGAAGATAAAGGGAAAACCATGAAACCTAATGTGATGATGGTAGGAAGGAAGGAGTTCATCAAGGTGAAAGAAGAGGAGAACATGAACCTTGCAAGCACTACTACACATGGATCATACATTAAGACAATAGCATTGAGGAATGATATGATTTTGGAGGGAAATTATATTGAGTTAAAGGTCAAGGATGAATTGATTTTGTAGATTCAAGGTTGGCTTACAAGGTATGTTGATTTGAGGATAAAGAGGTGTTTCATTCAATACTTTCAAAAGAGTATAGTGGTCATTCAGATTATTTCATATCAAAGGTTGGTAAACTTGATCAAGTAACAAACATAGGGGTAGACCATTAGATGGGAGAGATGGAAAGGAAAGGTGAAGAGGTTAAGGCTAAGTTACAAAGAAATGTGGACAAGTCCAAGTACACCATTGAAGTGAACAGGAAGGAAATGCATTACAAGGTAGTGCATTGCAAGGAAGTGCATTGCAAGGTAGAAGGATATGTGATTGTAGGTGAAGAAGCAGATTTACCAACATTATCATATGTGGAAGGAGTCAAAAATCATGCATCAAGTCAAGGGCATCATTCACAAGAGAAGAACCGGTCAAAGCCAAAAGAAAATACCTATTTCCGGTACTTGGTTCATTTGAAGCGGTTTCCTAATGGAGATATCACTTAGAGGTCATAGGATGCAATGGACAAGAATGGATTTACTATGGCTGCATAGTCCTCAAGGAGGCTTGAGTCATTTTTTCTCGAGGAATACGGTGCAGGGGCACCTAGTCTTCATGATATAAAAGGGGGTTAAATGTTAGGATTTAGTGATTGAATCACTTTTTGTTTGTAATAGGGTATATCTAGACCATATAATGTGTACTTGAGTCACTTTAATATTGCTAGGTGGGTTGGTGAGTCACTTTTGTTAATGTTGCAAAAATTGTAAAAGCAACTTTGCAATTTTTGCATTTCTGGTGTAAAAGGGGAAGTTGAATGGTTTTAGGTTCAAAGGGTAGTTGTAAATGGATGGTTATGATTTAAAATGCTTAAATAATCCATGTAATGGTCGAAGACAAGGTTCTAAGAATTTTTTTGAAGATTGAGCATCAAAAAAACTTTATTTTACTCATTTTAAAGGCTAATTTGCTGTTATAGCAACTTGTACAAACTTGTATAGCCTAGAAGTGCTCAAACACTAGTTGGAAATCATGGATTATTGAATCCTTGTTATATTTCCTTTTTTTTCATCTAATTTCATTTAGTTTTGAGTAAATTAGAGCATTTTTACTAAAAATAGTATGAAAACCCTAGTTGTGAGGGTTTGATTGAAAGAAAATGAGTTTTTGACCGATTCCACTAATGAAAAGGTTTGATAATTGGTGGAGTGGGTGTAGATAGGATTTTTTTTGTTCATGTTGTTTTCAGGAGTAGGGGCGGCAGGTTGGTGAAGATTTGGTGATGCCCTAGTTGGAAAGCTTCATGTTTCTTGACATAAAAGTTGCCTAAGAGTTAGAGTTTGATAAAATAACTTGAGGAGTTTTTTGTGATGATGGAAAATGTTTGTTCAGACCCTAGGAGACATGTTTGATCCATTTTTGTGGAGGTTTGAGGTTGGGTTTGTGAAAACCTAGTTGTGAGCCTCTCAAACAAGCCTAATTTAGCCTTTTTCAAGTGTAGCAACATATGTTTGAAGGTGTTGTTCCTAAACAACCACCAATAAAATTTACATATGTTTTAGAAATACATAATGGGTATCCAAAATAGTTTTTAGATCATGGTTTGAAGTTTTTTTCCTGCAAATTATGTCAAAAATACCCTATTTGTTGCTCTTATAAGCCTAGTGGCAATTTTGTGAAGAAAGTCTCTTTAGTTATTGTGTAAATAATCTTGAATTGCAAATTTTGTTGATTTGAGACCTTTTTGATACCTTCCACCTTGCTCTACATTAGTAATGGACTAGACAATACTTGGAGTTGTTCATAAAAGAGCTCAAATAAGTAGACAATATAAGATATAGATTCATTCCATAAAACTTGGACTGCATTTTGTAATGTCCCCATTTTAGCTATATGCCCTTTAGTCACTGATAGCCTATTTCTAAAAGCCCATAGGCTCGTCAAAGGTAAAACTAAGGTTTCTTGTTTTATAGGGGTTCTGATGCATTTATGATGTCTTGTATGTTAGAGTTTTAGATGCATGTTTGGTGGGGTATTTCTAGGTTTTCAAAGAGATTCACAATGATATAGCATGCATTTAAATCTATTGAGCAAATTTTTAGAATTTACTATTTTTAGTAAATTCTATTTTTGGCAGTGCCATTTTGGGTAGTAGCATCAGCAGTCAACTCAGTGTCCATTTTAGATAGTACAATTTGGAGCATATTTGGCTTTCAACATTTTGAGGCTCATTTTGGGTAAAATGATTTATTCTAATTCATTAATGTTATAATTCTTATTGGCCCCCTTGGCCTAGTATTAATGACTTAAATTTGTTTTAAAAGATGGCTTTTGAGGGTGGATGCCTCATTGAGAGATTATTTAAATACTTCTAAAGTAAATATTTCTCAAGTCTTGGATGCCTAGAAAGATGAATATAATGTTTTAAAAATTAAAATATTTCAAAAGAGAAATGGGCATCCTTTTTGGAGGGAAAAAAAGATGGAAGCTGAACAGCCAATAGTCACCTTCAATTCTATCAAAGCAGACCATTGCTCATTCATTTATGATCTTTGGAAAATTATAATAAAATGTTGTTGGATTGAATTCAAAACCTGGCTAAGGGGAAGCTTAGCAATTTGACTCCATTCTTCGGGCCTGAAACTATGGTTCCCTAGATGGTGGATTGAGAGTGTGCTTCATTCAGAAGTGCACATTAAGCTTCATTGTTGGAGAACTTGATGTTATTTTCAGAATTGTGTCTGCAAGTCATATCATGGCCGAAGGAGGTTTTCATTTATAGCTCTTAGTACAATTTTAATGTGCTTCTGGGTACTGAATAAATTGATTCCTAGTATAAGGGTGATCCTTCTTGCAAATTATTGGATTTTATTTTGTAGATTTGGAATTTCTAGAGGAGATCATACTTCTCCTTGGTCATACCATTCTCTTAATGTTTTCTTTGGGATTCAAACTTGGCCAAAGGTGGTTTATTTGCATTGCTACATCATTATATGTTGTACGTCTTGCCCTTTGGGAGCTGTGATTGAAGTTTTGAAGAGCTTGTTGAAGATTTGGTGAGTGAAATAAGCATTTGAATGATTGTTTTCTTGTTGGTCTGGATTTTGGTTCATTTGAAATTCTAGAACAGACTTTTCTCTTCCAAGTTATGCTTAATTTTTGGGTGTTTAAGCTTCTAGTTCATGTGTATGCAATTTGAAGGAGATAGAAGCATTTTGGAAGAAGTTTTGAATAACTCAGTGGAAAGATTAGTTTTTGGTCTAGTTATTTTAGTTTGCTTAGTTTGGAAATCAAACCTAATTATTTCTCTTGTCATGTTTAATTTCTTGGTCTTCAACTCACATTTGCAATCAGAGATACAATATAACCCTTGCAGAAGTTTGGAGCATATTTCTATTAAAAAATTCATTGTAAGAGGCTTATTGTAAGTTAGTTACAGTAATACTGTATCAACCCTTCTATCATTAGCTTATTTTCAATTGCAACACTTTGTAAATTGTAGATAATTTGCATTGTAAGGATGCGAATTAGTAGTACTAATCCAGTCAACAATATTGTTGCATTTACTTTGTTTTTTTTATGCAAAACACTATATCCCCTGGATGGTTTACCGCTAGTGTGGGGAATAAAAAAAATGTATCTCTCTTTCTCACCTATTGAAAAGTGGTGAATCCCCACTCCCAAGTGGATGCCCGTCGTAGTGGATAAATTAGTTTGTTTTGTAATTTCTTCCCCCCATTGTATTAATGGAACTGTGGAAAAATTTCATGGATGGTTCACCGCCTAGCTCCATTCAATTGTAATTTCATTTTAGTTATTGCTTACTTTTATCTGCCATATGACAACACCTCTCCTTCCTTGGAATTGAGTGTGCATTCTTGGCATTGAGATCTTTTAAATTTGGATTTCAATTTTGGAGCTAACACTAATTCATTTGGTGTAGTGTGGATTGTTTGTGAAATTATTGGAAAAACTTGAAGGGGAATATTTCATTGGTATCAGAGCAGAATATCTTGCCATCCTATGGATTAGTGCTTCATGTTTAGGGAGATGAGTGAAAGAGATCTCCGATACTACATCGAAATTCAGAGAAAATTCTAGTTCAACTCCTTGTGGTATCCATAAGTTGGTAGTTTGACATGGAAAATGAAGAAGAGATGAAGTTGGCAAAGACTCTCTACATGGTTGGAAAAAGACTTGCCAAAGAATTTCAGTCAAGGGAAAATGAAGAGAAAATTCTTCATTTGTTAGAACATTTTTTGAGGTCACAAGTGAAGCAATCACCTTCCAAGGAGATGCAACTTGCGTTAGCACCTATAGTAACCTTTCTGAATCAACCCTATTGGTTGAGACATCCAGATGAAGAAACCATGTTGCTGATTTCTTCTTGTTTCATGGAGATAATAAGAATTGTAATTCCCAAGATGCCCTATGATGATGAAACTATGAAGATCATATTAAATAAGATAGTGGAAAGTTTTCAAGACCTTGATGAAACTGATAGCAATTAGTACTTTAGAAGAGCTGCTATATTGAAGATCTTTTCATAACTCAAAACAAGTATGTTGTTGGTTGAATTGGGTATGCAAGATCGAATATATTTTTTGATCCATTACCTCTTTATTTCAACTTGGAGTGAACAAGAGGAGGATGTAGTTGCAGTAATGAGAAAAAATTTAGTTTTGATTATCAAAAATTGGATAACATTCCAAATTCCATCCCATCTTTTCTATAAAACATTCATGAGCAAGAAGGGAAGAAATCATCTACTGCTGGTATGTTGATCAGAGATTTGTTCAATCAGTGTGAGGGAAAATTAAAGCCACACTTGAAGAAGACAAAGTAGATAAATGAAGTGGACATTAATACAAAAGATGGAGATAAAAATATGTTTTGCAATGATTCTATGGAGGTTTCTCAAGAAGACCTCCTTGGTATGCTTGTAACCACTAACGAAGAGATCAGTGATGTACCTTCACTTGAAGAGCTCATTGAAGACAAAAATGATAAAGTTTTCAAATCAACTAGTAATGATGATCCTTTACTTCATTTCAGTAAAGATGACACGAGTAGTCATGGATTTGAATCGTTTGATCATCAAAATAAGTTGTTGGAGAAATATTTTCATGAAGATATTACTTTTTTTGATTTGGGAGGTGTCTCATTCAAAGAGTCACCATTCCAAGTGGAGTATGAAGGGCAATTTCCTTTTTATCAAAATAATCAGCCTTTCAGCATTTGGGATCTGGGTGTGAAGGAACCTAATTTTGTTAAGGAACTTGTATGGGATAGATTTCCCTTTGATCCCAATAAAGAAAAAAATTCAGAATTCACTACAAGCTATGAGATGGCCTTTGGAAGAGATTTTTTTTTGACAAAGTAGCTTGCATGAAAAAACCCTAGAATGACCATTTTAGTTTGGTTGCAACCACTAAAGAAAAGTTTGTTGCTGCTAAAAAATCGTTTACTTCCAATCTTTGAGAGCTAAGTATTTTCCATGCCTCATCATCCATTTTTTATGCGTTATTTGTATGTAAGTGTAAGTGAGTCTTATCAAAATATCCACTTTTTTATCAACATATTTATAACACTTCCCCTTTTTTCCTTGATTCAACATCATGTCTTAAAAAATGGGCACAATGAGGATCTACTCAATATCATAATATATTTTTTAAATTAAACTCCTTTAGAGAAATTTTTACATTATAAGAGCCTCCACACATGATATTAGAACAAATATTACAAAAAAAATTCCATTACCTTGCCTTTCATCAAACCAATGGACAACTCTAACCTTGTGCTACATAAGGCTAAGTGTGCATTTTATTTTAATCATCACATACATGAAAATATTATGGATAGTTGCATTAATTTCAAACATAAAGTTCAAGGTATTATATATAAAGAGAAGATCAACATTAATCATATTTGTAAGCCGACAATCCCTTCATTTGACATGGTTAATCATGTGAAAGTAAATGATGTGCATTAAGATATTGGTCCCCACTCACCCAATGTTGATGTTACAAATGAAATAAAAGAGAAGTCAATTAATTTGAAACTAGTTATTTATTAACAAGGGAACATGTGAACTATAAAAAGAAAGCGAATAATAAGAAGCATGAAACCATGAAGAGGAATTTAATGATTTTTATTGGGATGACAATGAAGTATTTGATGGAGATAATAATTACCATTCAAAGAAAAAGGTTGATTCTCCCAAGTTTGTTCCATGATACGTGAACACAATTATAGTGTATATACCTAAACTCATACAAATTAGATTTCATCCTTTTTTTTTTTTTTATACATTATCCTATTTTACTATGCTTTGTTTGTCATATGTCACATACTTATTTTAGCTGCTATATTTTCCTTTATGCTCATCTCCCCTCACTTGGGGCATTTGTTTCATCCTTTTCCTTATTGAGATTCTCACCCTTATTCTTGTTTTCATATTCTTCATATTTAAATGCTTTATATTTCTTAACCTTTGTCGATCTTATTAATGTCACTTGTAATCTTTCTTTATCTTTAGAAAGTTGACTTCTAAATTTACGAGTTTATTTAGTTTTGAATTTTTTTATGAAAGATTAATGTCCAAAAACTACATCACATGATGGAATTTGATGAGTGAATTTCCTAACCAAAAAGTCATGATTGTGTCAACATCAAATCAACTCACTCTATATACATTACACATGATGGAAAATTAGTGATTTGTCAATCTTGGCCATAATGTGGTGATGATTCATCACGAGATTGATGATCCATAATTTCCTATTAAATTTTATGCATCATTATGGATATTTATTCTTGATCTTATGATCCTTATCTTACTACTTTGGGTTGTCAAGATGTCTTATTATATCCTATTCTTGTTATACATTTCCATGTCTACAATGATGATTTTGTTTGAATCTTCATTCTTCTTATAATATGATATTATGATTATTCTTATGAAATTTCCCATATCTAGATCATATTATGATGCTTATGCCTTACCCTTTGACCAATGAATACTTTTTATGATCTTACAATGTCATACTATGCTTTTAGAGCTTACATATCAAGTCTAAAGTCACTATTTGAGTTTTTCTTTTCATATATTTACAATGAAGGAATCATGCCTTCCCCCTTCTTATGCTTCTATTCAAATATATTTACCTTGGGGCATTTTATGCCTTTCCCCTTACACATTGCACTTTCATTTGCATATCTTTTGCATCAGAGGCATCATGCCTTCTCCCTTACATACCATATTACTATTTATGATGTACCTTTATATTGGAGCATCATACCTTTCCCAATAAAATTTCCTACCTACATTACTTTATCATCTTTTATATATTGGGGACATCATGCCTTCCCCCACATTACCCATTTCTACTATGTTTCTAATAGGGACCTATGATTACCTTACATAATCCTTTATGTCTTCATTCTATTAGATGCTCCATTGGGGGCATATGCATATCCTAGTACCCTATGTACCTATATAAGTGTTTCCAACCACTAAGGGCCACCAACATTCATCATTTTCCCATGCTAAGGTCAATATCATTCTTTTTCATCATCTCTTCCCAATCTTGTTACCATAATTATCAATTGAAATACTTTATAATTTTCTTGATAAATATTAATTTATAACTATTAGTTTACATGGTTTATATGCTTACATGCTTAGCCTACATTTAAATTTCATGTATTGATTTTCATCTTCTTGAATTCTTTGTATCTTATGGGTGGAACTAGTTTCAACATAGGGGTGTATTTTATTACTAATGCTCTCATGGGGTGAAGCCACAATAGTGGTTTACAATTGAAGTGAGGAAGGAAAACTTATAGAAAATGAATGCATGGAAAAAAAAATGATTTTAGGGGTTCGTACGAACCTATTGGTTCGACTGAATCCATTAGGGGTTCGCTAGAACCTAGGCTCCAATGAACCCTCCTAATAATTTCCTACTAAAAGAGCCATCAAAACCCCTTATAGAAGGGGGGTTCAAATGAACCAAGGTTCAAATGAATCGAACCCCCTTTATTCCTCATCCCCTCCCCAAGACACAAAAAAACTTGAATTTTGGCACTTTGGAGCTCGGGTTGAGGATGAATATCGAGGAATCTTCACAAACCCAACTTAAATTAGGTAGTCCTTAGAACGAGCTATCCAACGAATAAAATTTTAATATGTTTTGGTTTTATTATGTATTGAAGTGATGAAGAGTATTTCTTTTCACTTAAAACAAAAGGTCTCTACCAGCACATGTAGTAGATTATCAATTTTTTTATATTTTGAAAAATATGAGGCACTAGATATTAAAGTCCATCCAACAAAAAATTTGAATTTTGATAGAAAAGAAAATTATGTGTTATACTTGGCCATTATGTTTGAATTGTAATTGGTTTCCGATCAAACTTAATTAAAGAAAAATATTCAAATAAAGACTGCCTAAATCCATGTAGAATCACTAGATACTTAGTTAAAAATCTAAATTTGAAAGAATTCCAAATTTTGTATCTTTCATAAAAAAAATTATGCTATACGCAAAAGGCCACTTTTTAAAATGCTTGCTTTTGAAACAACCGGCCAGGGAGATTGAAAAAAGAAGTATTAATCCTGATTCCAAAAATTTTGAAAATATTTTGAGTAATCGAAAAAATGTGATGAGACTCTAGTTTTCATCATCTTCAAATTCTTCATGTTTTAGCCACTATAGGTGCCCAAATGTGAAGATTTAGTTTAAAAAAAAAATTCAGTGTCCAGTTTGGTAAAAAATTGTAAACCACTATTGTGGGATCACCCCATGTTGAATTTGTAGATAGCTGCATGTCTTATATAGATACTCATCCACAATGACTAGATAAATTAGTACCACATATCATGCTAGCTCCCCATGTTACTTGTAATTCCATTATTGTTGAACATGGACCAACATTAACACTTTTTGTATTAGTAGAATATCTCTAACATGACTTCTTCCTCTCTATTCTGCTACTTATGATTATTCACAATAAGGTTTGCATTGTGTGACAAAAGTTTCTCATAACATTTTCCTCTATTTTGTCATTTTTTATGAAGAGTGCATGCCAAAGGATGAACTTACATGATGGCATTCAATATGGTCCATTACTTTATATAAACCATTGAGATATCATTTTATATTTTTATATTTACTTTGTATGCATTTCTGCAAGTGTTACATACATTGAGATACATGATCATTATAGGAATTACACACACTTTGAGGTGGGGGAAAAATGTAATGGTGAAATTTGCATACCCGTACCCATACTCACTTAATTTTATGTCTATTTTGAAAAAAATGTTTAATACATTTACATATCATTTAACACAATTTTTTATTGAAATTGTGCTCCTTCCCAATCCCCTAACCTTCACTCATCTCCATACACAAATTTTCATATATTTATCTAACCTCATTCATATGTACATACATTTTGATCATACACTTATTATACATGCATTTATTAAATATTTCAAAATCTTTATGAAAAACATAAATTCTTCATTCAACAAACCAAATACCTGTATTTTCTTCTAAGTTTTCCATATATAAACATTAATTAATGAAGAAGCGGACCAAAAGAATCAAAGCCAATAAATTTTAATTTAATTTTTGTTCCCATTGATTTATTTACCTACTATAAACATATCTGAAAATCTTTTGAATTAAAAACTATTTTATTAAACCTATTTGAAAATTCCGACAGCATAATGGAAGAGCGTTTGAATTTTTTTAATTCAGATCATATTAATGTCGATGTTTATCTCGTTCAAACAATCCAAGAAAAGCACAAAAAAGCACAAAAAAACACGTGTATTTCTGTTTTTTTCATCCGTTTACTGCCTTTCCAACAGCATATAACGGAAGAGCGTTTGAATTTTTCTTAATTCAGATCATATTCATGTCGATGTTTATCTCCTACAAACAATCCAAGAAAAGCACGAAAAAAGCACGTGTATTTCTGCTTTTTTCACCGCCACTAGCGGAATTGATCTTTTACAAATTGAAAAACAATCTGAATCTAGTCTTCTAAAACGAAAATTTAGTACATTACTAAATGAAATAGTCGTATCCGTTTCTGAAAATTTTGAATTTACCAGTTGTGTCTGTTGGCTGGGAGAAGTGCAGAAGCTTGGTAGCGTAAGCTTTGTCTAAGAATTTGCATTTGGCAAGAGGTAAGCTATACCCATTTTTTATGAGATTCGAACTTGAGAATTTACTATGAAAGATCCATTATTTTATAGTTTAAGCCTTTCCTAATATCATTTGATTATTTTTTCTCGTAGATTACATGCTTGCGTTTCATTAAGTATTGATTTATTTGCTCTGTATTTTTAGCAGAAGAGGGAATCCTCTATTATTTTTAATCCTTGAACAGGTGTAAATCTGTTTTATATTTATCTGTGGGAATCCTTTTATATGGAAGTCTCATTAATCTAAGTATTAAACTAGTCTATGTGTTGTTTCAATTGTAGATGGGATGGTTAGATCTGATTTTAGAAGAAGATCAGGGGCCTACCTTCAACTTAGGACTTGCATTTGACCTGTTCTCTTAAGGTAAGTTGCTCCTAAAATTATATGCTATTTTACAAAGTAAAATGTTTTGTGAGGATTGCTATGCCGAGAAAGTTTCATTGATTTAGGGTTTATCTTTCGATTCTTTTGGTGGTTATAAGTACTTGTGTTCCATAAATATTTTGTTCATTTGCTCTTAGGTATTTTGTTTTCGTTCTCTTCTTTCAATCGTTTGAGTTGGGTTTCAGCTTTCTATTGCTCAATCTGGGAATCGGTAAAAACTAGTTTTCTATTTCTTAGTTGGAGCGCCATAGGGTTGGAGCCATAAGATATAATGGGTATTGATACTTTTCCATTGCTTTTCGCAAAATAAGCTAACCGATGTTTTTTCTTTTCTTCATATTTTTTTCTTTTGAATTTTCTAATTTAATTTATGAATTCCTTATGGTGAAATTTAATCCATGAATTCCCTAATTAGCAAGCAAGGATTATATGGATTAAAAAATGCAATGACATTTTCTGTTTTGCTTAGCTTATGTTAAGAATGCGTGTTTGTGTTTTATTTCTTTCTGTTTTTGCATTACATTAGCTAAATAGTGTCCGATTGCCTTTTTTTTTATTACAGGATAGTTGTTTTGGGTTTAGGCTTATCAATACTCAATCTATGAATGTAGACAAACCAATTTTATATTTTTGAGTTGGACTGTTGTTGGATGAAGGAATGATATTTGTAATAGATATTCTTAATTTTTCCTTTCTTGTTGGCAAAACAGGGCAATTGCTATTTTGTTTTTATGAATGCTATGCATTTGGTTTAGACATTCTATTACTCAATCCACCAGTGAGTGTGAATCAATTTTGTATGTCTTATTGAAGTGTTAGGGGATGAAGATATGGTTGTTTTTGATAGATATTTCAGTTACATATAGATCATATTAGGCAAAAAGATGGAAACAAATTTGAAAGGAATTTTTTTTGTTGAATGCTTAAAATAAAGAATATTTTTAAAAAAAATGTGCACAGAATAGTTTGACAATAGATATGTGCTGATTTTATTAGGTAAATGTCATAAGATAAATACTTGTTCTTTTTCCTTTCTTTTGAGTACAAGAGGGTAGGCTTCATTCTTTTTAATCTTCTAAATTGGGTTTAAGATTTATTTATCTTAATCCTTGAATGGTTGTAGATTATTTTATGTTTCTTATTTGGATCTTACTGGGAGGAAGAAATTATTATAAATATTTTGACTAGGCCATGTACATGTTATAGGCCATTATACAACAAATAAACATTAATACAAAGTGATTCTTTGTTTTTACCATTGTAAAAGAACATTGTTGGCAAAACTGTTTGCCAAGGATAGTTTAGCATTATTCCTATATGGTACTTTCTTTGTTGCTTCTGGTTTTGTCATTTGAAACTTTCTGGTTGAAAGAGGTCATTTCATTTTTTATTGTTAATTTGTTTGAACTATATATTATTTCATGATGTTTAAGCTTGAACAAGAAAATGAAAGAGGTTTCTAAATCTCTGTTTCAAGTTAGGCTTTTATGCTTGGTCAAGACCCAACAATTTTAGTGGTGTTATGGAAGTCATTTGTCAATTTAGAAGATGGGTTAACTCTTTATTTTCAGCCAAGAGGGCAATCTCTATATTTTTTCCTTAGTTGGATTCTTTGAAACCTTTTGAGATGATTATAGAATTTCAATTTCTCATTCAAAAATGGGTCCATACCAATTTTATATTTCTTTGTTCGATTGTTGATGTGATGAAGATATGATTAGTTTTAATTAAATATGTTGGCTAAGCTACATATATTGTGATTTATTCTACAAGAAAAAAAAAAGTTATGTCTATCATTGTTAAAAGTCTTTTTTACAGAAATAATAGTCTTTTTTACAGAAATAATGTGCAAAGGAGCTTCAACATTGGGCAAATATTGACTCATTTACCTTTTCTTACATCATCATTTACCCTTTCTTACATCGGCAGTTGAGGAAAAATCTTTATTTTGAAGCTTCTAAGTTGAATTTAAACTTTCTATTGTTCAATCCATGAATGGTTTATAAGAAATTTTATATTTCTCAATTGGAGTAATGGTGGGATGAAGATATGGTTAATTTTGTAGATATTTTCTCCCAGGTACATAGGCGATACTTTATCATGCAGTAAATGAAAAATGGACCAAACTGATAAAGGATTTTTAACAAAAACTTTATAAAAATAATGGTTTAGTGAATGTATTTATTTTATTTTGTAGATATAAATACTTTCTTTCCATTAGGCAAATATTGGTTGTTTACCATTAATAGCATGGAGTTTTCACAGTTTATGATAATGTATATGCTGAGATTTCAGACTTGAAACTGTGTGTGATTTACTTTTTCTTTTTAGTAAGAGGACAGTAACTTTTTTGTCCTTATTTTGAAATCTTCTGAGTTGATTTAAGCTTTTTGTTTCTCAATTAATTAATAGAGTCTCAGGTTTTTTATCTTTTATTTCCTTGAATCATAATATATATGTCTGTATATATGTATATACATACATAATACATATATATGTATAACAACAATCGTTAGCTTGGTCTAAAGGCCTTTTTTAGAGGCCAATGTGCCACATAGGACTAGACTGATAACATGGAAAGCCTTGCAGGTAACAATGTGGGTTGGCAATGAGAGTGGACCCTTTAAGACAATCTCCAAGATTGGAGGGCCAACTATCTATCTATCCTAATGCTAAGCCTAAAGATATTGTGTTGAGGGATGAAAAGGGGTAGAGATTGTAGAAAGAAAAAAAAAGAAAAAAATAGGTACTCTTTATTACCAAAGCAGAGCTTAATAGCTCGCCATGTAATAATCAATAGAAAAAAACATGTACACAATAGTTAAAGGTGAACAAAGACAAGATTTGAACTCATTCAGACAAAAATTTGTTTCTTATTGAGTCCATTGATCTATCAACCATTCCATAATATTACTCTTGCAAAAACAAACATAGAGGCTCCTGTATGTAGGAGTAAAGGGAGATGAAAATCAACTAATATATCAAGCTCAATAGCTCATTTATACAAAATGTCATCTACCTATGAATGGGCACATAGGCTAGTAGTGATAGATTAGACTACCTAACCCACAATGAGTTTCCCACTCAAATTACATTTGAAATTTGAAATTTGAAATTGGAAGAGGAAAATAAATCTTTGCAGATTTTAGTGCCTTAATAGTTCCTATTGGTGGTTGGACATAGTTGTGTGGTCTCAGATACCTCATTAATGAAGATGGCTACCTAATAATGCACTATTGGGACCTTGGTAGTTAAAAATTCCTTATCTAGGTAATGTACAGTTGCTGGTTATGAATGCCCAGCCTTACTTTTCTAGGAAATTCAGATTGTAGATTTGACTGGGCCTGTCTTTGCTATTTTTCGTTTAATAGTCCTTCTTAGGATGATGTGGGGAAGCTGTGGATGCCAAAATTGCGTTGTTGTGATGAAAGGTGGAGTACTTTTGTATACCAATGGTTGTGCATCTCACAGCCTATTAGATGAACTTGATGGCGGTAGGTCAAACGACTTGTGCTAACTTTGGAAAAGTTCCCCCTTTGCTTTTATGCTAACCCTTAGGAGCATGCTACGTTCCTCGCTGAAGTTAAAGCTCAACTTAACTGATAAAAGGAAGTGTGATCCGCCAATACTCATGTTGAGCTCCTTATAAGTTTATTATATGATTGGATTGTCACATGTAATTGTGTTATGGCTTTTCAGTGGAAGCCTTCTTTGTCTTTTGTGAGAGTCCCATTAGTCGTTGGATTAGATCTGGCTTGGTGCATCATTATAAGTTTATTATATGATTGGATTGTCACACGTAATGATGCTATGGCTTTTCAGTGGAAGCCTTCTTTGTCTTTTGTGAGAGTCCCATTAGTCGTTGGATTACATCAGGCTTGGAGCATCAAATGATGCACATTCACGGGGACTTGGAAAATTACTAGAAGTATATGAAAAGATACAAAAAAAATAAAAGTGATAAAAGTGTGGTGGCTCACAGATGCTATGGAATATTTTTATTAATTGGATACCAAATATACATGCATATGTATATGAACATATTACATATATATATGTACATACATATATTATATATATATATATATATAATTAATGTATACATATATAATTTATATATACGTATATGTGTACTTCATATGAAATTAATTTTCTAACCTGCCAAATCTTGAATGAGGTCAGTTACTTGTAACATAGTATGCGGTATGGTTGGATTGCATTCTTTAGGTTCATAATCATTGTTATGCTAGAATTCCCCCTATATTCATTACACAGTAACCTCCCCACATGCCCAATGGCCTTATGAGACATTATTACAAGTGTCCCTTCTTACCAATACACCACAACCCCTTAAACTGTATATGTTTTGTTCATTTTCTTAACTAGATTTACGTTAGATGGATTAAATGTCATAGTGTTTTAGTCCGAGATGTTCCATCGTTCAATCAGACTAGAAGAACCGTCGTGACTCAAGAGACATTGTAGAGCAAAACCTCTTTTTCCTACTTTGAACCGTAATGCATGTATTTACTACCAGATTGCAAGGTTTTGATCTTTTTATCTCTTCAGATTATGGAGGAAATGTAAACAAGAGCTTCCTAACTGCATTTTCCATTGCCAAATATTCAAAGCTCCGCGTGACCAATTGTAATATGTAGTTGTTTAGTAGACACAATAAGTAAATACTTTTCTCTACCAACAACCAAAAGGGAAGAAACATGATTTTATTTCTCATTTTCTCATTTCTAGTCTTATAATCAGTTATCATTCAAATTATTTCTAGATTAGGTTTTAACTTTTTATATATCTGCGTGCCCTTACACGAGCAATAACGACTTGCAAACACCCACTGTTGTTTTAGGAATATGGATATTATCTGCTAATTATGTATGAAGTTTATTTACCTTTCTATCATTTGTCACTAGACTGCAATAATTCATGTCATATTTTAATTGACTGTCTATGAGGAAACAAAATTTAGGCAACATCTAGTAGTTCAACTACTAGTAATTCAACAACTACAATGTTTAACTATGCGAATTTTTTATGATAATTTGAAACATGCCGAGCCTATCACTTGAGATAAGAATGGGTTAATATTATCATTTTAGGATTGCCTTGTCAAATAATTATGGCATAATGACTATTACATTTTTTCTATGTTGCCTCATTAAGGACCAAGCATGGTTGCACTTACATATATGTAGTCTAGCTTGAAGTGATTAACTAATTAAATTTGGTCCCCTTAGAGATTGGAGTTGGAGCAGATCATATAAATATATCTCCTTGGAGTGGGCTTCAACTCAAAAGAGCTTTGCTTCAACGGTTAATATGTGAGAAGCTAGTTTTCACCTTTAGGTTTTAGCAAATAGACCTATTAGAAGCATGAAATTCTTTTTTATTTCTCTATGATAGATACAATATAATGTAAATCTGAATTGTGAATATTGTGGGTTATAAATTTGCTAAACAGAATAATAGACAACAAAATGGTGAACATGTTTCATAAATAGTTTTCAGCCAATTTTGATCCATTCTCCATTATATGGAAATTCTCTTACAAGAACTTAGAATATTTACCCTTAAATTCTTGGAAATTTGAAATGTGCTTATGTTTTATCTTCAATGGTGTGTCATGATTTAGGTGTAGAATTTAGCATTTCTTATTTAGACTGTTCAAGTTTGCTACCTGTTATATTTTTTTGGAAATTCTCTTGCAAAGAACTTAGAATATTCACCCTCGAATTCTTGGAAAATTGAAATGTACCTATGTTTTATCTTCAATGGTGTTCCATGATTTGGGTGTAAAATTTATCATTTCTTCTTTAGACTATTTAAGATTTCTACTAGAAGGAAAAATAAATGCAAGAAAATATAACCTGTTGGTTCATTGTACATTTAAACCATTGCAAATCCACAATAATATCTGAGTAGACAACTAATTTATATGGTTTGAGTGGAAAACCATTTTTAGCTTTCATTGTTCCTCTAAGAAACATCTCTTTCATTTACTTTATTGTTTAAATTCTTTAAATTTTACACATTCATATTTGGGGCTTGAAGCAGACAAAATCACTTAAACATGTTTTATTTTATAGAAGTTTCAAATTAGGATAACTATATAGGTACAAACCTTAAAATTCAAGTCTTCTTGCATATATACATATCAATTGTATTGAAAATTTAAAAACTATATAATTTATTTGTTAGGAAACACAAATCCTGCCACATAACTTTTGCTCAAGTCCTAATCACATTATACTACTGCTGACTACAATTATTTTCATCATTACTGCTGATATTCCCTTGGATTTGGCACAAGCCATCAAAATTAATATTGTCATTCTGACTATGTTATGTACTCATTGTAACCAAATAAATTGACTTGTGAATCATATGTAGTAATGTAACCCTGGAAGTATCATATACATAATTGCTCTAATATTTTTATTAATGTATGGAGCATCTCTCAAAAGTAGCTTGAAGTTTCTATTCTTAAAATTCTTTAACTGTGATGCTAAGCTGATGCTAAGTTGTTCAAATTAATTCTACATCCAACTTATAAGATTATGGTTACCTGAACTTGTATTATTTTGAAAGTTATTTGTAATTTTACAAAAGACGGACTATTAGGTAAGGAGGAAAATAATGACCAAAATAATTTCTTCCTTCAAAGAGTATGCTAGCACTTAAGAATGTGGGATTGAATATAAACTAATTATTTGCAAAACTATCAACTATTTTGCAGGCAATTTGACAGATGAAACTTGTTTGTGGATAGCTGCAAATATTTACAGGTTTGAAATACAAACCAAGCAAACAGAGCAGAAGTCTATTTCTTAGAATGCATTTATAGTAATTCCTTTTGTTAATTCCCATCGACCCTATGTGGTTCATGCATATGGCATATGCATTGATACGCTTTTTGGTTATTTTATTTTGTGTCTCTCTCAAATGATATGTAGCTATTTTGTAGTTATTTTTTCAAAGCTTCCTCGAGCATACCCTAGCTTTCTGATTATTTTAATGGTTATACAACTTATGGCAATGTTGTTTATTTGATAGAATGGAAGAAGCACGATATTTTACTATGTGGATCCTATATTATAACTATAAGTATCCTAGTGAAATGTTTCCTTTAGAAATCAGTAGAAAATAATACCTTAGGAACTTCAGTCTTATTATATGGACAAAGGGGCTTCACTATCAGTTTGGTTTTTCCTTTATTAAATAACTTGACTAGACACACAATAAACTCCTCTGATTCAATACAAGAATGAAAGCAATTTATTGTAGAAAAAATTGCCAATTAAACTCTTCGAAATGCACTTGAAAAGTATTTCACTGTTGCATTGCTTTCTAGTTTGACATTGATGTCAATAAACTCTAGCTTCATTTACCCCTCCGATATCAGTTTGGGCACTTAGCACATTTTTTTGTTCCATGTAAAATGTAGTTAATATTTCTGGTTCTTTTAAGTTGTTAAGATTCTTAAAGAGTACAAAGGATTTCATGTCTAGTATCTTTAAATGCCTGGATCAATTGGAGAAGTTATCTATAAGATTAGTTCTGTGCTGATGCTCTAGCAAGACACATATATTCAGTTAAAGGTTAGCCTAATTTTTCAAATTAAAAAATCTTATGTATTAAGAAATAAAGGCTACTAATAGACAACTAGTATAAAAAAATCGGGGTTTGATTATGGGTTAATTTTAATGTATCCAGCAACATTTTCAATTCAACAATATAGTCAAAAAATTTTGACAGTTATAAAAGAGAGTTGCATTGGTGGATGATTTCATGAGTTTTGTCAATTTCGTTGTGGGTATTTATAGGGCCTTGAAAGGAATTAATACAAATAATTTCATTGGTGGCTTTTCCATCACCCTGAAACCATTTCATGTTGACAAGCGGGCCTGGGAAATATACGAAACTTTAGTATGTAGTTAGCTGGTGGCTAATAATATGCTTGTACACATTATTGGACATATCATATGCTCTTTTGGTATGCACATTATACAGAGACATATTTTTGGAATGTGGGAAATCCCTAACATCATCATTTATATGATGAACATGTTTATACAATCTGAAGAACTACTGGCTTTAATCCAATCAGATGTAATATAAGCACAGTTCTTTGCTTTGATATGCCTCTAATGAGTCAACAATCTTAAAGAGGCATAGCTCTTCATAGTACATGTTACACTTAGTCCTAATTGCCAGGAAATTCCATTTGAGGAACATGAATCATGTAACCATTCCTACGCCCAAAATTTCTTGTGATTACATTTACATATAAAATAGCCATCTCTTTATCATTTAATTATGTAATCTAATTTGATTGGCATCCCTGTCCCTATCCTCGTACCAGGTCTGGTACCCCTACATCTCTTGGTAACTATGCTCTTAGTACCACAGTCTTTTATGATATCCTGTTTATCATATATTCTAGCCATAATCAACATTATGAACCGATATATAAGACATTTGGATTCTGTTTGGTGTTTGGAAGAGTTGCTGCCCTTTTCTGGATATATGTATCTGAATATTAGATACAAGATGTGGGTATGATGCTACCAGATATGGCATGGATACTGTATCCAGACTTATCCATATCCGAGCCTATATTTTGGTCATATTTGATACCTCTAGATGGGACACCACAATGTCTGGTGCCATACTTATTTAATGTTTATGAAAAACATTTAAAATGTACTAGTTTGCAATAGTTTGAATGTTTGTATGTGTATGCAATAAAAGTGCTGGTTTCTTGCTTTGAGTTGACTTGCATAGGAAAACACAAACAAAATGAAACGAATCTAATACATAGACTAGTGCAAATATGAATTTATCTAACAATCTAATTAGGTAACTAATTACTAACAAAATTCTATGTTAAAGGATTAATCTACGAGCTAACAAATTCAAAGTTTATATTCAAAGAAACATATATAAAATACTAATCTTTTGGAAAAATGAAATAGACCAGAAGCAAGTTGAGGGAAGATCAATGCCAATGTTGATGTAGTGCTCAGTAGAAAACACTGTTAGTGTATGTCGATGTGAACAGTCAATGTTATTGATGACCAGAACAGGGGGCAGTTGGGTAAAATAATGGCGAGAAGACAAAATGTTGTTGTAATATTGATAAGAGTAGACAGTCACAAGAACAGGCTGTGACAGAAGACTAGAATGGGATGAATTTGCAGAAAATGGGCTGTAGGGATTTGTTGAATGACACAGTAGAAGGGAATTGGCTGCAACGGGAGAGGAGCAGAGCACAGGCTGCCTCCTTTCGCTCTGGACTGAGAAATGAAGGAACGAGTGCAAGGAATAATCCTATCCTAATTTCGTTGCAAAATGTCATTATATAGAGAAGGGGGATGCCAAAATAACAAAGATGCACTCAAAGGAGGAAAAAAAATGCTAGGTGCAAAAAAATCTACAAAATTCGTGAAGATGACTGAGATTTCCAATTTTGAAAAATCAAGCAAACCTGCCAGTTTTAGTAGACAAGTGGTTTTGAAACCGTTAGGGTACAAGTAAAACCGTTGCTTTAGTTTTGATTGGATAGAAATGAAGGCCAAAAATAACAGAAAGATCAAATAATAACCACAATTTTTATTTTCTTTTGCGGGGGAGGAGGAGCAGTGGAGGTAATATGGCGACCTTTGACCAACATTGACACAAAAAGGAGACAAAGTTTTGATAGAAAGCACAATAAGGAAAACCTAGGAGATTGAATTATTGGGAGATGTTCTAGGATTCAAGATCAATTGTCACTTTATGCCGTAATGGCTTAGGATAGGGGTTTTAATCATCAAACCAAAAAAAAATCTGTCTGTGTGATGGTGTGCAAAGATGGTAGTTATAGTGCCCAGTCTAAGTCCCAATGACTAGTGAAAAATGGCTAAATTTTGAATCAAATCTATGCCATGCATGATTGACCTTGTGCCTCATGGAAATGACCTGAAATAGGATATAGAATATTAAGGTAGATATCAAGCACATAGGAATATGGGCTAATAAGGAGGTGAATTCATGTAAACATGTGAAAATAGGATAGGAATAAGGTTAAATGCATGAAAATGTGGGAAGGAAAGAGTGAATAAGGGTGGATAAAAATTAAGTAGGGAGCCAAACTTAGCACCAAAGTGTGTCACATGTTGCTATGTGATTGTATTAGGACATTCCTTTAAAATGGGCCTAAAACTAGATGGAATTGGCATGGATATGCAAATTTCACCATTAATCTTTTATTGGAGGCTTTATTGTGACATTGGTAATTGCTTATTTAAATTTGTCTTGGGTTGAGAAAGTTTTTCCAAAATTTTTAATTTTGAAAATGGAAGAGGGGGAGAGTGTATGGGAGATGTAGTGTGGTGGAAGATAATTGTGAAGTAATTTTAGTAGTAAAAATAGAAGGAAGAGGAGGTGTGGGGTTTGGGGGATGAAAATGGTAGGCATTGCAGTGGAAATTATTAGGGGGACGAACAGGGTGGTGGTGTGAGGTCTTGCATGCTAGGAGAATCGTAACCTTGTTATAAACACTAAATATTAAAAGCATATAAATATTTGAACATAAAACCACCTTAATATCCTTCAAATAATAAATCTTCAATACTAAACTATAAATCTCAAAAACCTTGAACACTAAAATTTAAACCTTTGACCCTAATATTTCAATCATTAACCCTAAAATTTAAATCTTTAAAACTAAAACTCCTTATCTCTCATCTTGATGTGAATGTTGTGTCTTTTTAATACTTTCTTGAACTTTGAATATGTATTAAAAAATAGGATGTTATGCAAAATATTTCATTTTGTAAGTGAAAACTAATTTTCCTATGTTTCATCTAAAAAATGAATATAAGTTCAAGGTAGAGAATTTTTTTTTTTTTTTTTTAAGGTGATAATTTTATAGATAATTAAGAAAATTACAACCATCTGCTAGGCAAGAGATAAACCAGAGTTAACCAACAGTCAACCAAGATGAGAAAAGTGGAGAAACAACAGCTCCATGCAGTCCCAAAGGAGAAATGAGATAGAGAAATGTTAACTGAAATAACCACCAAAAGAGCCAAAAAAACCAGTGACACAAGTTCGAAACTACCAAAATTTACAAGATAGGATCCAGTAGTGGACATACAGACAACAAAAACACCAAACGATTTCACTAGAAACCATTTAACTCTGCAAATTCTATGAACCCTTCCACCCATTCCAAACATTCCACTGGAACCAGCTTTAATTTGAGCTTCAAGAACTCAATCGCCACATCTGCAATCTTTCGGTGCCTTGCTAAAGCGGGCCCTTTGAGATCCAAGAGAAATGGAAACACTTTGACAGCTTCATCAGACTCCCATAAAGAAGCTAGGACTGCAGGGCATGGAATTCCCTTACCGATAAAGGCCACCTTCAAAGTTGTTTCGAGGCCACCAAGCAAATCATCCCTGAACAAGCGAACCATCGAAACCCTGGCCTCAACCTTCAAGGTGCCAAGGTCCAGGAGCACGGCAAGAAAATGGGAAGAAATGTGCGCATTATCACGAGCAAATTCATTCCTTGCTAAGTGCCCTTCGCCAAGGACCATTTTCACAATAGCAATTGTCGCCGGGTCATCTTCGAGCAAGATGCGCTTCAACCACTGATCCGTGACCTCACGAAAGGTGATTTGCCTCTCTTTTGCCACTAAGGAAACTGGCGTGTTGACGCCGAAGGCTTCCAAACCTTCTGTCGAAATGAGAATGGTGAACTTTGATTTCAGCAGTCTCTCCATTAGCGCGAAATTGGCAGTCGACCCTGCAATAAAAATACAGAAGACAAACTGAAATGCAAGCCCATACTTAAGAAAAAACTTCATTAGCATAATAAATAGCCCGAATAATGATCAATCAGGCATTGCATATAGAACAAAATAATGGCGAAGCAAAATGATCTCGGCATGGGTTAAAATACGGCCTCCGTTCTTCCAACTTAGAACCATAAGCAAGGCAATAAATGGGAATTCCACTCGGCACGACTGCAATCAAAACAAGGAAAGTCGAGCCCAACGTGTCATACTGACGGCACTACGGAGACAAGGCCGAACACACCAAACCATCTCCAAAAACTTTGAAAAACTTAGACAAACGATAAATCAAGCAAGGAACAACATAAACGGCCGAATATAGATTGTTTGATGTGGCAAGAATACACCAAGTGCGAAGATGTCAGAACTATCCCATCTGCCACCTCATGTCCACCCTGGACACCCGATGCCTGAGTGTGGTGCCAGGGGGAGCCCACCCATCCACCCACAAAGAATTATGTTATGTGACATTCTTTGAAGCCAGGACCAATAACTCCCAAATTGGATAGAAGATCAGCTTCTGTATTACCTTCCCTAAGAGTGTGATTTAACATAACTTGCTCAAAGTTGTTTAACTGTTCCAAAGCCACCTCCAAAAAAACCCCCAGTTTCCAATTATGAATCTGCTTTGTCCTTAAAGAATTAATGACTATTGTTGAGTCCCCTTCAATAACTAAGTTTTTGATGCCTAATTCTTTGCTAAGATTGAGACCAAGAAGAAGAGCTTGAAATTATGCTGCATTATTCATACCGTTTGCAAGAGGTTGTGCTAGTTTTCCCAAGATCGAACCTGTGCAGGTCCTTAT
>VDFB02380154.1:0-12635 GCA_007258455.2 Sequoia sempervirens | reverse complement strand
ACGTTCATAATTTGTCTGAAAAGGTTTTCCTTAAACCCTTATGCCCTTCATCGTTTATGGAGTTATCATGACTTTGAGTGATTTTGTTATGAGTATTTTAAGGGTTTTGTGAAAACCAGAGGCGAAGGAACAGAATCAATGACAAATTGAAAGCTCTTCAACTTCTGATTCCTAATTCGCAGAAGGTTTGCTTATTTGCATGGCGTTCATTTTCATAAGAGACTGTAGAAGTTTAATCACAGAGGCAGAATCTTTGAACTAATATCTAAGTTACTATTTATTTCCACTATTTTCGACAGACAGACAAAGCTTCCATCCTTGAGGAAGCAATTGAGTACGTCAAACAGCTTCAACTTCAAGTACAGGTAAGTTTCTCCATGTTTAAGAATTCCTGTTCAAGTTTTCGAAACATGTAATAACCTCTCCAAATTCCATCTTGACTTAAATGTGTTGTAGATGCTTTCCTCTCCAAACAAGACGAACCCATCACATATCTCCGTACCAATGGGAATCCCATTCTTTCAGATGCCCCAGATGTGCATGAACACGAACTCGGGCTTCATGGGAATGGGAGTAAACATGGCTCATTCCCATTCGCAATGGAATAATGGGTTCATGACCGAGCCACAGGGGGTTCAAGGACAAACAATACCACCATGGGCTAACCAACAAAACAAAGAGTAATTTCATACAGTAGGCCTGCCAATGTTTACGAAGGTTTCCAAACACAATAATTTATGTGAAGCAGGGGGTGGGAATACTTCATAGCCCCAGTCTCTTCAAGCAACTCATATTCAATCAAAGTAGCCCATTTGTCTTTGTCTAGAAGATTTAGATTTGACTGGTAACCCATCTCGTTAAGCTTTAAATATTTTTCAAAAAAGTTACTATTTATTTTCAGCTGCAGTGGCAATAGTCTGTTCCAAGCACCTTTTGAAGTTCCAAAGAGAAGCACCGGATAGGTAGAAGTTGAGATAATTTGTACATGACCAATGTTTGAGTAGTAATTTCCACAGACAACAAATATAATTAAGCACAAATATTAAATGAGAAAAACAGTATTAAATATAAGGCTCTAGAAGGATAAGAGATATGGCTGAGATGAGATAAAAAAGTGAAAAAAATATTTAATAGTAAGTCAGCCTATTAGATCTAGAACTTATATATATATATATATATATATATATATATATATATATATATATATATATATATATATATATATATATATATATAATATATATAAAATATACAGAGGATATCCCATTAATCAACAGGAGATTGAAAAAGGTTGATTACTTCTACAATGTTGTCTGAAAAGTAAAAGTCATTTATTTTTTATTATCAACAAACTAATTTTCAATGTGCAAAATTTCACCTAAATTTCTATGGTTTTGCCGCTAAAATTGTAATTGATTCTTTAAAGAGTAAAGAGGGTAAAGTATTTTTCTTTTCTTTGTGTGTTATAATTTTTTTGTTTGTAGTGTGTAGGTGAGTAAATTTTTATTGTATGAAAGATTTGAAGTTGGAAATTAGGTTTGGATCAATTGGGTTATTAAATTTTCATCCTTATATCCTCTCTTTATTTTTTCTTTGTGAATGAAAAGAGTAGAAACATTTTCCACAATTTGAGGGTTGCAAGATAAATGATCACAAACAAAAATCTATATGAATTATTTCTTTATTAAATCATAAGAATACACAATTGCTATTTAGTAACTTCTATAGACAATGATGATTCTTTTTCAAATCAAGTATTGATTTTGAGTAAATCCATAAAGAAAATATTGTATCACATCATAGAAAGATAAGAAAATTATATAAAATTAATTTTGTGTATAATTTCTATTGTTATTGTTCATTACCAAAAGAAGATTTATTATTCAATTATTCTATTGTATTAATAGATATAAACTGTTCTATTTAAACATCAAACAAATTAATGATCTCTAAATTCCTATCTCTAAATATCTTTGGCGTTCCCTAAATATATTACTCAATAAGATAACTAAACTAATAATATACATCTATGAGATGTTTACAATTTTAAATAGTACCATTCATTCTGAAGCTTGTCGATTTTGCCACACAGGTTTCTCCTAGTTTAGGAATTCGGGCATGTTCACCAAGATAGGAGAGGGGCTAGTAGTTGTGCGGTCCAATAGTCGGGTGCAGTCAATTGTGATTATAATACCTAGTCTTACACATATTTATACTATATATTGTAAATAAATAGTCCAAATGTAAATAAAAAAATAACCAAATGTTGATCAAAAGTGGACCCATACTTGAACACATGAGAACCTCTTGATGTTATATAAAAAACATAAATACATTCATGAAGAAGTGAAATAAGTATTTTTTTGTTTCAAATAAAATATCATAGTGAAAAAAATATTGTTCTTATGTGTACCAACTATTGGGGTAAAAATGTACAAGCATTGGAGTATTTTATATTAATAGTTTGTCCTATCACATATATAAAAGGTGAGCACAATAAATAACATGTATTTTCCAATTAAATGTGAAGAATTTTCAAAAAGTTTTAGTGTTCAACTATTGGCCCATTTTTGTTTGATATAAGTTGTATTTTAAATAATTATGTATTATTTTTTATAACAACAATTATTTTTTTGTGTTCAATTATTGATCCATATATATTGAATATAAAAGCTAGAGATATCAAAGATCTATGATTATCAATAGGTATTTGGTTCATTTAGGTTGTATATTAATTTTATTTAAAATAAAAATATGATATTCTACAAACAACAAATGATATTTTTTTGTTCAACTATTGGGGGTTCCATGATTAAGTTTTGGTCGAACCTTTAAAAAGTCAAATTTTAAACACTTCTTAATAGATGTGCTGATGTGGCGAGTTGCATGATGAGTCACACCTCCAAACCTTAGTTATAGATAAATAAGAGGTCAGTCTACATTTCAAAAAAAAAAAATGAAGGTTCTACAATATTCCAGTCAATCACCACATACTGACAAAGTTAACCCGCACGACTAGTGACCCCTCTCCCCTAGTATTACAGTGACAACAATGAATTAAGAGCCAATAATTTTTTGGTTATACCTTTTCCAAATATTGTGCTGCACAAAGAAATGACGCGTACGACAAGTAATTGGTTTGACAAATATAAGAGAAAGTTCCGTAGGGAACGCGTACCTTCTCCTTAATTTCTACGAGGAGAAAGTTAGGTTAGAATCGTAGACTGTCTTGCATGAAAATAAAAATATAATTAATTTAAGATATTCATTGACTGTCTCTGATCAGTTGATCAGATAATGGGATATAAGATATTTTAGTTGAATGTTTCAATACGAGGCCAAGTCAGTTAAAATGGTTTGACTTGCCAAGATGCGGAGGGAACGCCTCCCGATTTACACAGTCATGTCAGGAATGCAATCAGATTCTTCCGTGATCCATTTGTCTATTTATACCCACTGCGCTCAAACTTTTAAAACACAGAAAATTTGCCGAAACAGACCATCAAACAAAGAATTCAGTATTAAACAGAGTAAAAGATTGTTTTCCAGAGCTGCGAGTGTTTCTAACAAGTGTAAACATTGAGAGAATGGCAATATCTCGATTAGCTTTTGACCATTGGAAGGAGGTTGAACATTATTTATCGGCATGTAATACCATATCTCCAAACGAAGAAACTAATAGGGATGGAGAAGACACAAGCAAATTGCAGCTTGGAGATATATGGCGAAATATCCAGGGTGCCAACAACTGGAAAGGCATGCTCAATCCCATTAATCCCCTTCTCAAAGCAGAGATACTCAGATATGGTGATTTTGCACAGCAATGCTACGATTCATTTGACAATATGCGCTTTTCCATGTACTATGGGAATTGTAAGCGAAGCAGAAGCTCGCTCGCAAAGAGATTGGAGTTGGTAAATTGTGGTCGTGGCTATCAAGTTACCAAATATATATACGCCAATACCAGTCTTTTGGAGTCCATTTTTGGCCAGGAATCAAGTGAAGGTGTTGCCTGGATTGGTTTTATTGCGGTCTGTACTGACCCATATGAGATAAAGAGATTGGGAAGACGTGACATAGTTGTTGCATGGAGAGGCACGCAAACTCCGTATGAATGGGTGCAAAATCTCAGAGACGTATTGGTTCCTGTTATCACATCAAAGGCTACAACATGCTCCAACATCCAAACCATTTCAAATCCAGATGCCAGGATAGAGAAGGGTTTTCTCAGTTGTTATACGTCCACCGATGAGGACTCTGTTAGATGCAGGCTTAGTGCAAGGGACTCTGTAGTGGGTGAGATAACCAGATTAGTAAGGAAATACAAACACCAAGAAGAAGATTTGAGCATAACGTGTACTGGACATAGCTTGGGAGCTGCACTGGCAACCCTGAGCGCATACGATATCAAACAAATCATGGTGAATGAATATGGTATTAACTCAATTCCCGTCACAGTGTTTTCCTTCGCGTCTCCTCGCGTAGGGAACCTGTCATTTGCCCAACATATGGAAGAGATTGGCGTCAAAGTGTTGCGTGTGGTAAACAACAAGGACTTGGTTCCAAAAATTCCTGGGATTTTTTTCAACGAAAACCTGGGATGGCTGACAAGGCTTCTGCACTGGCTTCCCTGGGCATATGTTCATGTGGGAGTAGAGGTTGTTTTAGACAGCAGCAGCTCGCCTTTGCTAAAGCAAACGCATAATCCTGCAAACTTCCACAACTTGGAGGTTTATTTGCACGCACTTGATGGCTTTCAAGGCCATAAGAAGCTGCCCTTTAAACCCTCGGGAAGAGATCCAGCTCTAGTTAACAAATACTCTGACTTACTGATTAAAAGGCTTCAAATCCCTTCCAACTGGTGGAAAAGGAGAAATAAAGAAGTGGTGAAACGCATAGATGGCGTGTTGGTGTACTCTCCTACAACTCCGACTTCTGTTCCTCTTCCGCATATCCCCCTCTAATCTATGCCACTTCATCGCTTTTTTTGGTTTTCTACACAAGAATCCCAGCCCGCATACGCCCCTCTAATCTATTCCACTTCGTTGTTTTTTTGGTCGTTTTACACAAGAATCCCAGCCCGTGTAGTGCAGCCCTCTTTGGGATCTCTGTGGCTGTGTCTTGGAAGGTTCTTAGGGAAGAGGGATCAATAGTTGGTCGGGTTCAATTGTTGATATAATATTTGTGAATAGAAGATTTAGTTATGTAATATATTTATATCATATATTGTCAATAATTAATTCATAAGTAAATAAAATAAATAATCAAATGTTGGTCAAGTTGGACCTATGCTTGAACACATGATAATCTATGAGTATTATTTTAAAAATTATAAATACATTCATGAAGAAGTGAAATAAACACTTTTTTGTTTCATATAAATATCATAACTATCCACTATAAGTGTTGAATTTATAAAATAAGGTGTTCATTTAAACATGTATTATTTTTATAGTGAAAAATATTATTCTTATGTGTATAACTATTGGGGTAACATTGTATATGAATTGGAGTATTCCATATTAATAGTTTGTCTTATCACGAATATAAAAGGTGACCATAATAAATACCTTGTATTTTTCTATGAAATAAAGAATTGTCAAAATATTTTATGATCATTAAAAGTTGAATATGAGTTGTATTTTGAATAATAATTTGTTGTTTTTTATTATAACAAATACTTTGTATGATCTTTTTGTGTTCAACTATTGATCTATTTGTGTTGAATATAAAGGTTAGAGATAACAAAATGTATGGTTATCAAAAGGTATTGATATCATTTAAGTTGCATATAAGTTATATTTCAAATAGAAATGATATTTTTTCTAATAACAAATGATATTTTTTGTTCAAATGCTTGGGATATCATGACAAATTTTTGATTGAATCTGTAAAGTCTCAATTTTTAGATATTTCTAGGTAGATGTGATGATGTGGCAAGTTACATGATAAGTAACACCTCTAAACCTTAGTTGCAGATAAGAGGTTAGTTCACATTTCTGAAAAGAATGAAGGTCTTATAATATTCCATGCTATTGCTACATTCTCACAAGTTAACCCTATAAAATACAAGTCCCTCTCCCCTATTTTAGACAAAATATTTAATTTAGTCTCAAACTTATAATTATTATCCATATTTCTTGTTATTAATAAGTCATATAATTTTATATGACTAATATTGGATAAATGATGTTGCATCCTATTCCCAAGCATTGTTTACAATAGTATCAAAGTTTATTATTAATAACTCATAATTTTATGAGGCTAATGTTAGATAAGTGATGTCACATATTGTTACAAAAGCATTATTTGTAGTAATTTCAAAGTTTATTTTATAAAGTATGTTAGGATAGTTTAGGCATTGATTTCTTAAACAATTTTTTAATATTTTTTTAGATTTTTAAAAGAAGATTTAAAGTAGAGTTTTTCCTATTTTATAAAACATCTTGTTTAAATTTGTATCCCTCTATAAATTAAAATGATCTAAAAACCACACACAATCAAGAATATACTTGGATAATTATAGATTTGAGAAATATTCATAATTTTATTAATGTATTTCTTCACATACATACATATTGAGATACTACATATATTAATTTTGTGAGACATGATTATCATTGTGAAATTTATTTTATTCAACCTTCATAAGGTAAGTCCCCAAAAATTCATTATAGATGAATAAAGTTACAAAGTCGCAAATGACAAAATTGAGGTTATATGCAAACAAAGGACAATATTGTATCATATTGATGTAATCATAGTTAAAAACAATAAACAATATTATCATCCTAAGAAAGAGGGAATAAGTAGAGAAGATGATGTATATTATTGATACGATTTTATAATCAAAGGTGAATCCATGTAAAACTAAAGAAAATCAATGTCAACCATCAAAATAACTAAACTTCATAAATCCTTATTTTAATTCCTATTCCATTAAAATTTTGTTATTTATTTAATTTAAAAATATACATATTATTTATTATGATTAAGTTCTAGAGTAGTAGCCATAAATAAAATCATACTAGAATATTAAACATTTGTAGCATGAAAATAAATAAAAATCCATCTTATATCTCATAGTCATAAAGAAAATATGTATTGCATCTAACACCTACTTGTGAGCTGTGTAGCATATTTTGATTAGGAGGTGAAAATTAATTAACTTAGAAGTGTAATTCAGTAAACCAATAATTATATGCAATCGAAATAAAATTAGATTTATTCATTATAAAATTAAACATTTTCAAATAATTGAAAGAATATAATAGAAGAGTTATAAATATCATTATTGATATAGATGTTTATATTTTTCTTAGAAGAGTAATATTATATATTTGAATTTTAATTTTAGAAGAATAGGGGTCAAGTTCACAACTATTGGGTTAATTCATGATTTTAGAAACTAATAAGTTCTATTTCTAAAAAGTTACATTTGGGCAAGAATAATGAAGTTGGATTCAAAAGTGTTTTAGCTAGCACTAGACTTTGTAGATACAAAGGTATTAGATATATAGAGATAAAGGGTATTCTTCAATTATAATTAGTTTGATAGTAGTTAATTCAATAATAAAGAGAAGTACAACAAACTAGAAGCTCAAAAACATCCTTTCACAAATTTGATCACTTCTAAAAAAATAGATAATTATTCTATCTATTATTGTTATAGTGAAGTAAATCAAAATATTGATACATTAGCCAACTATGATATATATAAAAAGGAGGATGGATTCATGGTAGATAGCTCAAATGTGTGGTAAAGTATTGCTTTCCAAGAACAACTAGTGAATATTCTATTAATGTACCATTGGCTTAGTGACATCAAATTGGATGGAATTAGTTTGCTTGAAGGATATCCTAAAAATATATAGCAATCATTCTCATAAGTTAAATTTTACAACATAAAAAAAAAAAAATCTCCATAACCATGGGAAGCATAATTACTTTTATGAGAAAATGTGAATTTGTGACAATCTCCCTTTAAGGAAATAACTATAGATTATTTTTTTCATTGGCCTAACACAATACCATGAGAACAATTCATGCCATAATTTGTAACAAATTAATAAAACTATATAGAACCATGAATGCATGACAATATTTCTTAGAGGTGTTCATATCGAATACTTAATATTTTAGGAAAAAGACTATACAAAATATGCACAAGCAGCTACATTCAAAAGAAGTATAGGTTAGAGGCCCTTGCATTCATCAAAGGCTACAATGCCATAAGACATAATGAATATATTGGAGGGTATTCATGTAATAGACATTGAAAGGTAACTCTACAATGATTGTGAAAAATGAGATCATTTATAAACAATATGAGTTGTAAGATTTCTACCTAGATTATCTATATCCATGGGTATGTTTAATGTGCATTTTTAATTAAAGGATGTTTTCATCATGGGAATGAGTTGATACACATATTTGTTCAAAATAAATATAAAACTAAAATAAAAATAGTATGCATATACAAAATTTACCATTAAAATTATATATATATATATTAAATATTATGACAAATCAATATGATCATATTTATTGTAATTATCCATTCAAAAGAATACAAACCTCCAAAAATCATCCTTACACCTTAACCTTATGGTAAGGATGGATAAAAAGTCATCCTACACAATACTTAAATAATACATTTTAAATTTTTTGATTAAAAAATTCATTATGTTTCTCACTCAATACAATAACCCAAAATTTTTTTATTATATTTATGTTATTATAATCATTATTAAATTTTGAAATAAAGCTAGTGGCAATTACATAATTCCTATTTTATCTATTAGTGCAATTTATTACATTGTCCTAGTTACACAATTATAGGTAGTATTTTTGTTACAATTATATGGATTGTGTTTCATCTCTCTATGTATGGAATTGTAGTCCATTAAATAAAAAAATTGAGGATTTAACCTTTATTATGGTATTAGAGCAATTTTATTCCTACCCTTGTGTGTTGAAAAATAGAGAATGAAGAATGATTTCTTTAAGTGGAAATGGAGATATGGATTATGCATGATCAATTAATATGAAACTTATCTGTTTTTTCTATATTTTTTTCTAGTTTTTAAATAAATAAATAATAGTTTGCATATCGTGTAGTTTTTTAGTTTAAGATTTTATTTTTTTCTCTTATCCTTTGCAATATTTCATAAAACTTCATTCATAGTGTATGGTAATATGGTTTATTTTCCTTGTTGCTGTTTATAAATATATATTTTTTTTTTATCAATTTAGTAATTCAGTCATTTCTGAGTAGATATAGTAAAATATTTGTTAATTCAATCAATTATGTATGATTATTTTTAAATACAATGTCAGTGATGTCATAATATTTATCTTTCATTTGGTACTAGAGTAGGTTGAAAATGTTTTACTATGCAAGAAACATCTATAGGATGATAGTTCTCTCCAAGAAATATCAAAATGGTAAATGACAACAATTTTCTATTTCAACTTCCATTTTTGCCAGAGACAACTATGAGTATTGGAGTATAAAGATGAAGAGCTTACTATTATCCCAAGATCCCTGGGAATTAGTAGAAGTATGATATAATGAACCTGAATATCAAACCACCTAAAAAATCAATGAACTTAGTTGAAAGAAGACATAAATAAGGGAAATCAAGCTCTATTCTCCATCCAATTTACATTGGATATTTTAAATTTTCCATGTTTATTGTTGGTATGAAAAAGTCAAAGGATGCATGGGAGGCCCTACAAAATGCATACCAAGGATTTGAAAATATAAGATTGGTAAGAATTCAAACCTTTCAAAAAATTTGTCAAAAATTATGTATGGAAGAAGATGAGTCTATTGAATAAATTATTACCAAGGCTCAAGGCATTGTGAACCATCTTAAACTCAACGGGAAAGCGTCATAGAGAAAAAAATTGTAGAAATTATTTTGAGATCCTTTTGTCAAAACTTGACCTAGTGGTGATAACCATTGAAGAAATTAAAGATCCAACCACATTTAAAGTTGTAAAGTTGATAGGTTATTTGTAATCTCATGAGGAGTCTGCACAATGTACTATGAAGAGCCTAGTGCAAGCCTTCTAGTCTACTATAAGAGTTGAAGAAAAATCTACAACTCCTCCATGTGACATAAATAAATATCCAGCTAAGTTTTCTTCTAATGATAGAGTATGAGGTAGAGGAAGAGGAAGAGGAAATAATAGAGGAATAAGAAGAAGTTTTATGGATCACCAAAGCATCCAGTGTAGGAATTATGATTGATACGAACACTATGAATCTGAATGTATGAAAAAAAAATGAATTAAATAAGTAAAGAGCCTATTATATTGAAGAGTTATCTAAAGATGCAAAGCATTCTACATTTTGACTTGAAATTTGTAAAAATAAAATCATAAAGATGTGTGGCTCCTAGATAGTAGATGCTCAAATTATATAATAGGTAAATCTGATCTCTTTGTCAAATTAGATGATTCATTGAGAAGTCATGTTAAATTTGGAGATGATAAAGAGGTTGATGTAATGGGAAAAGGTACCCTTGTTGTGAAGACTAATAAAGGGGAAACTACTCATATTCATGATACTTTATAGGTGCCAAAACTACAACATACTCTTTTGAGTATTGGTTAGCTTGTACCAAAAAAATATAAATTTATGTTTAAAGATAACTTTTGTAAAAATTTGATAAATCAGATAATTATCAACTTGTAGGAAAGCCTTGCATGATATAGAATAAACTATTTCCTCTCACATTGGTGTCTACTAAGATGCATACACTCAAAGCATCCAAACATTATTCTTGGTTATTCTTGGTTATGGCATCAACGTTACAGTAATTTAAATTTTCAAGGGTTAAATTTTCTTCATAAGAAAAATATGGCAAGAGGGCTTATGTCAATTCAAGCCAAATAGGAAGTTTTTTTAGGACGTGCACTTAATATGAAACATCAATATGATTTTTGGTGAACAAAGCTCGTGCATGTAGACATTTGTGGTGACACAAAAGAGGAATCATTAGGTAAGAATATTTACATTTTATTTTTATTGATAATTTCTCTCACCACAAATGGGTTTATTTTATTAAGAAAAAATATGAGTCATTTGAATTCTTCAAGAATTTCAAGGCAATGGATGAAAAGTAATGTGGGTAAAATACTCAAAACATATAGAAGGGGACAATTTACTTCCAAAGTGTTTTCTAATTTTTACAATAATAATGGCATAAATAGATAACTTACTGTCACATATAAACCTCAAAAATGGTATTTTAGAAAGAGAGAACTATATTCCATTATAGAAATGGTACAAACTATATTGTAGACAAGAAATATTCCAAAATAGTTATTGGGGAGAGGTAGTTGCAACAAAAGTATATATTCTAAATCTAATTCCCACAAAAGTGGTTCAAAAATTACTTTGAATGAAGCCTGGAGTGATCATAAGGCTTCAGTGACTCATCTTCAAGTATTTAGATCTTTAGCATATGTCCATATTCTAGTTTAGAGGAAAAATAAATGGGATGAAAAATACCAAATTTGTATCTTCGTGTAATGCTCAAATGCAAATAACAGATATAGATTCTACAATCCTAACACAAAGAAATTAAGTTTTAGTTGAGATGTGATTTTTTATGAAGGGGTAGGATGGGAGAAAAAAGATGATGAACATAAAAATACATCAATAACCATGAGCATGGAAGATAATAGTGTTCCTCCTCTCCCCACAAGATCAAGTGGAAGTTCAAGCTCAAGTCCCAGTCCTCCAATTTCACCTGGAATTTCTTCTAATTGCACAAATTTAGGTGATAGTTCATGTCTAGCATCAAATCCAAGAAGGGTACAAAGTTTAGTTGACATTATCATAGGAGTAAAAATATAAATACAATTGTTAATTTTTCTTTACTAAGTACAATTCAAGTTGAAACCTCTATGTATGAAGTAGTGAAAGAATCAATATAGGTTGATTCTATGAATGATGAGATAAATTTTGTTCATAAAAATAATACATGAGAAACATTTCAACTTCCCAAAGATAATCATTTGATTTACAAGGTCAAATATCATGTAGACAATTCAACAAAATGCCACATGACAAGATTGGTTGCCAGGGGATTTGCATAAACACCCAAAGTATATTATCGAGAAACCTTCACTCTAGTTGCGGGAATTGATATAGTCAAGATTAAAGGTATCCAACAAAGTTGAAACTATTCATCACCATATGTTTGCACGTAATTGATAAAATTTCCTACCCATTCGAAGTCTTAGATAGGTTTGATATTCAACATTTTCTTTTGGAAATTTATTCCCACCTTGACTTGCTTCCTTTTTCTATGCAATTCCACATATGTCTAAAATGAAAGGGTAATAAGTTACCACCTCACCTAAAATAGACAGAAGCTCCATGTCTTGGGCCCGAGGAATGCCAAGATCTAGAGTGGAAACTTCCAACACCTCCTCCAACCCACCTAGTATTTTAGGGTTGAAAAGTTTTTGGGAGATTTCCACCATCCCCCTTTGGTACATGTAGGTCAAGAAGAGTTTCCAAAAAACATGAGGAGATATCATAATCCACTCTATATCTCTCATTTGACAACATAAAATCCTAACCTAGGATGATTTTGATCGTTGCAATCAACACA
>VDFB02380153.1:0-46989 GCA_007258455.2 Sequoia sempervirens | reverse complement strand
GGGATATTTTCACGGGAGTATTCTTAAGTTGCTCAACAAGATCATACTCCCTTCCACTATTCAAAGGAAAATGAGGGGCATTAGGAAAGACGAAGTTAGGAAAAGGTAAGGATGTTGAGGTTGATTGTCTTGGTTGTGCATTGTTTCTAGTGTTATATGTATGAGCAACAACATTGTAACTTGATTGTTGTGAAACATTATTCTTAGGTGGTTCAAGAGTGAGAATGGGTTTGTTTTGAGTTTGGGGTTTGTGTGAAGGTGGGTAGAGGATAAGTTGAGGTTGAATCATGTTAACTTCTCTTGGTTTCGACTTGTTGTAGCAAGCCTTAGTGGATGAACCTTATGAGATGAAATCCTCAAGGGCTTCATCTAACATGTCAAACTAATGACTACTAAAATGATTGATGGTTAGGTTAACTTGGAAAACGAGATTTGACATGCTCAAAAAACTATGCTTTCTCCAAGTGGTTCATCAGTTTTTAGGTGTTTTTAGTTTTATTTTCTAATAAATGCCAAATATAATCTACTCTAATTAAACTATGAACTAATGCTGAAAATGAAAAGTACAGTAATCTAATTCTATCCACAATTACAATGAATGTAAATTAAGCTAAATCTAATGAAATGCATGAAACAAAAACCTAGTAAACTGAAACAAAAAACTAATGAAAAAAAATATAAGCACATAATCAAAGTTTTTAATGCCGTAAAATGTAATTTTAAACTTGACACAGGACTAAATCACTCAGAGGGGCATATGAGTCCCAACCAGGGTTTTTAAAAGGTTTAAATGCTGAATAACAGTCACCACAGAATACCTAGAAATCAGGCAAAACCACTTGTACTAGGACTAAATCACCCAAAGGGGCATATGAGTCCCAAATTAGGGTTTTTGCACAAATTTCAAAAAATTCTAAGTGAAAGTTATGTTTTTTGGTTTATATGATGTCTAGGCTAAGTGAAATTATAGATTTTAGATGAAACTCAATGATGCAAGATGCAAAAATGCAACCTATATGCACTTTCATTAATGCAAGACTTAGAAACCCTAGATGCAAATCAACTAACACAAAATCCTAATGCAAATTTAATGTAACCTAGATCTAAGACTATGATGCACTCCAAATCAGAAATGAGGTGTTCATGTCAGGTTCACCAAAAATTTAACAATAGAAATAGGAAACCCCACCTTTTAGGAGATGGAGCACAAGGATAGGGTTCCTATTCACTATTGTTTCATTCAAGGAAACCTTAGAGAGCTCAATCTAAAGATAAAAAGGGGGAAATAGATCTTGCAATAATGTATCCTAGGGTGTGATTAAAGGCTAAAAGAGGGTTCACCATCAAGCTAGGGCTTGGAAAGATAAGTAACCTACAAAACCTAATGATAAAACCTAATACTTTGTAAAACTCAAATGACCTAGAAATGAATGTAAATCAGAATAGTGAATTGGGAAATCAGAGAAGTGCACTAGGAAACTTGAATATACTTGGAATAAGCTCTAAAATTTTGAAAATGCAGATTTAGGGAAAACTAGGACTCATATGCTAGGCTAGGTGTATTAGTCCCAGACTAGGGTTTCTAGGCTGAAACAGGAATCTGGTGATGACAAACCCGGATCTTCAAAAATATGGAAAATACACTATAGAGGGACTCATATGCCACAAGTGGCATATCAATTCTGCTCAAAATTTTCAAAAATTCAAAGCCTGAATCTGATCTCCTATCTCTGCTCTTCCTTCCCAACCTGAGTTCCAGATCTGAACTTGTAAAAAGACCTGCAAAACGGAATATACTATTGATTTGCTTATGGGGGATTTTCCTTGGTCAAACCCCTAGTTTGGTAATTAAACCTTTATAGAAATAATGTACATCTTGAAAGTAAATGTGAACACAAACCCTAATCTTAAGTGCATGTAAGATTAAGAAATCTAAAATGCAATGCAAACCTATTCTAATTTCCTAGAATGAGATGCATGAATGAATGACTCTGGGAGATGTCTAATCACCCTAATAAGCCATAATAAGACATGTACCTACCGTAGGTTGAAAGTTGAGTGATAATAGAGGACATAATCACTTAGGAAACAAGCCATTAGGCTTGGTTTGATGGCTAGTTGCATCTCCCCAACCTAGAATCCATCATGATTCACCATAGGAAACCATAATCAATCCTTGACAATGATAGATATTGAATGAAAGTGAGCTTGAAGACCTGCAAAAACACTATAATGTTGCTCCAAGACTTCAAATTTTCTTGCTACTTTCTTTTGATTGCTCCTATGAAAGAATACTTGAGTGCTTGTGAATGCTTAGATCTTGAAATTGCTCTTCTCTAGATGAAAATAATGACTTGAAAGCTTGTTTATATTGGAATTACACCTAATTTACCATTTATTAGATCTCAAAAGTTGACATCAAACAAAATTTTAAATTAAAAGCTTGAATTTCCCACTCAAACCCTAAAAATGGGCCACACGGGACTCATACGCCACTTGTGGCATATGGGTCCCACATAGGGGGACCCATACGCCCAATGTGGCATATGAGTCCCACCCTATTTTTTTGGGGTGGGCCAATGATGGGTTGTTAGAAAATTTAATGCTTTTTTTGATTTTGTTAGGATTTTAGTTGAAATAAGCCTTGAGATCCAAAATAAAGGGTCTTAGGGGCCTATTAATGATGATTTAAAGGGTCATAAATGTAAGGGTACTAAAATAGGTCCAAATTAAATGAGAAATTGTACCATCTCCAAGAAGGGAGTATAATTTCCATCATTACAACTTTTAATGTCATTCCAAAATCTGATCTGTTCAGGGTGAAGTTAGGCATCCTGTGGCTAGCTTCCATGAACGAAATCGTTTCTGTTATTCATAAATGTCTAAAGTTCTCTCACAAAGGTTCCATGAATGTTGTGCATGACATTGGATATTAGCCATTTGTATCTTGTGGGGGTTATTCCTTAGATCACTTTTGGCCTGCCTCGGTTGGTACGCTCCCTCCTAGAATGGACCTACTTTACTGAAATTACATAAAGTATAAAACCAGGGGCAAGGGAAAGCCAAAGGTGACTCACCCTATAACACAACAACAAGCTACCTCCTCCTCTCGAAAGGGAAAGGAGAAGCCTGTTTGTGCTCAAGTTCCCACCTCTGCCTCCCTCCTTGTAGAGGAACTTTGGGTTACTACCCTTGGTTTTCACATAAAAACCCTGATGGTGCCCGCTTGGCAAAAGCCCAAGCATCTAGCATTTGAACTTCTTGTCTTACCCATGGTGTCTCGGCCTATTCGATATGGTAAGGGGAAGGGTTCACGTGGGGAGTCCTCTATGTATTGACCTTTGTGACCTCCTACTGCTCTTGCCTCTAAGGTAGTAAATGGGAAGATGCTCACTGTTGAGGCATTAGGGCCAACTCCCTTCGTTGTTCCATCATCCTCTCAACCTCTCCCCCTTGTTCCTATCCAAGAGTCCCTCCCTTTGTCGAAAATGACTATGATGGATACTTCGATGGTTGAATAGGAGCCTTCCATCCCTTCTCAGCCCCCAACCTCTAGTTCCTAGTGTCATAGAAAGTGCCTTGTGCATGAGTACAAGCATCGAAGAAAAGCTCTAGTTGCTAAGAAGGCCACCCTGTAGAAGATGGAAGAGGATTCGACAGCTCCTGCTTCAGAACCATCTACTATTCCCTCCTCTTACATCCTCTCCGCTTCAGTTCCGTTAGCTTCGGTTATGCTTCCATCTCCTACCACAAGCATAAGCGATCCCCACTTGAAGAGGTTGTAAGTGTTTATCACTCCTTCACTTGAGCCACCTATTGTGCCTATGGTACACACGCCCCATTCAGACTGGGGACCCTATTTCTTTTTTACTTTTTATTTTGTTTTTCTCTTGCCAGGTCTTTTCTGTTCTCGTCTCATTTTGTGTGCCCCTATTTCTAAGCTCAAATTGGTCACATGCATTAAATTCATGAAATTTCATTTGACCAAAGTCACCTATCCAAAATTCACTAAGTCTTTGGCAGTTGCGAAACTTAGTCTATGGGTCTCTGTCTTCTCCTTACCCTTGCGTCCATTAGACTAGGAAGACCCACATAGGCAGGTTTCCTTCTGCGGACTGCCATTGTCGCTTCACTGCTTAGTAGTGGCCAACCCATGGCGCCCACCCACATGGCGGGTTCTACATCTTATTTTTCCATCCAAGTCTTGACCGAGCGCCCACGCTAGCACGGGAATCCACAATCTTCACCTACCAAGGGCCTGCCATACCAGTAATTAATGCTCACCATTTATGGTGATTTGTCTATAAATAGAGGCTCCTCGATTGTCATTTTCACCCTGCATTTTTGAATTTTGAAGGAGAAAACAGAGTTCTCACATGCGCAAGGTTCTGTAGCAGATTTAAGCTAGATTCACTTCAATTTTTAGCGTGTGATCTAAAGGTATGAGCCTGCGTAGAGTTTTCCTTTCCTATGCATTTTAATCTATTAAAATAATTTTGCTGTTAGGGTTTCATGATAGTTTGAAATCTTTGAGGGTTGAACCTTGATTTATCCAAGTAGTTCCGTAAAAATGCATGCAATTATTAGCCTTGCATCGGTGATCTGCCCAATATTTTGAGACCCCTCAGAGCATGTTAAAATCCCACGTCTGCACTCACATGAAACCTCATTTTTCCCTTGTCATTCCTCGAATAGCAGGAGCACTAATGTGGCCCACCACGTTAGCCCTACTCTCTTTGATTTTATCCACATTTGAAAATATTTAAAATGAAAACGACTAAGTTAGTACCACTTTGCGAAGGTTTCAATATGGGACTCTGTTTATGGACCACTCCCACATTGTTGCCGTTTCTCAAATGGAAAACCATAACATTGTTCCATCATGAGGGCGCCGCGGTCAACGTCTCCCCGAGTTAAAATTTTGAATACATTGTCAAAATTCTAAGTCCAGAATCCTCTGTGGGCCAAGATACACAGATCACTGTCTACGCGAGGCGGTCACCTTGTTACCTTTGGCTAGCGGAAAACCATTAGCATCCCTCCGTATTGGGGGCCCCGCATGCTTTGCTTCCTCGAAATGAAATCTCAATATTGTTAACGTAAAGCTTTAATGTGGAAGGCCCTTGTGGGTTTGCTCTTGTGATCATCCTTCATCGGGATGCTATCAACCTTTTGCCGCTATCTAATGGCTGAGCACCCTCGTCCTTCTTCCAAGTGAGTTCCGCGGGAACCTTTTATCCTGTGCTAAACTTCAAAGCTGACTAACGAGTCTTAGAACAATTGACCATCTATGGGTCTGCCTATGCGGACCTCCATTTGCGACTGGTTGTCACCTCACCGTTGTTCTTTAACGGTGAAAACCTGACAACCTTCCACCACATAGCCTCCACACTGCCCCACTCTATGAGCATTAACTTGGAAAATTTCAAGAACTCGGGAGGGAAATTTATCATGTGGGTTCTATCATGCAGAACTCTGCATGTGGGATACCGTATTTTGAACACCACTATTCAACAACTAAGGTTTGGGGGCTTTCCACCCCCACGATGCCCGCACCCATGAACCCACATTTGCACAAATGACCCGAATGAGCTCCAAATGTATAATGATGATAATGTCATGATTTATTAGGGGTATATGAATGAATCTAATTATGAATTTGCAGGATTTAACTGACATTTTCCACCTTTATATGTAAAAACACTTATTGCACCTTTTGCATGAAGGACTTATTGAACCTGCTGAGGGACCATCAGGGAAGCCCATAGGAAAAGCTGATAAGGGAAAGAAGCTTGCAAGAACTTCGAGTGGAAAGGAAGAAAAGGAGAAAATGAAGTATCAGTTTCATGAGGTGGAGTGCACCTCCAAGCTCGCTTCCAACTGGGAAACCGTCTAAGATATAGACCTAGGGCATGTTAACATAGATGAATTCAAGCAAAGGTTCATGGTCAACCCTACCATAGAGGATGCTCTAAGGATAAAGGGAAGTAACCTTGCAAAGGCAGATGGCTTCCCTCCTACACTAATTGCTCCAGAATTGGTCTTGGCCTATCGGGAGTGCCACCACTCTAGTAATAGGAAGATAATTGCCAAAGACGGGAGGGTATTAGAAGATTTATCTACTAACTCTATTGGCAAGACATTCAAAATTCTGAGCTTCGAAAAGATGGAGGAGGTAGAAATGGAGTTCACTCATAAGGTTTGGCAACAAGATCCCATGGGATGCAAAAGAATGATCAATCAACATTGGTTAAAGTAAAAGAGGTACAGTGCCAACAAAGTGCCTTAGAAGTTATACATGAGTGATTTCTTTGAAGAATATCATGCTCTAGTCACTCTCCTAAGTAGAGTGATGGGCCTACCTACTACAACATTCTTTGAAGAATGGATGTTCTACTTTGTGGAGGAGATCCTCTGCGATACTGCTAGCTTCCACTGGGCCAAAATGATAAGTGACAATTTGCATAATCAACTTATGGCCATAAAGAAGACCTCCCAATTCAACATGACCTCATATTTGGTCTATCTCCTCTCAGTGAAATTCCCATACAAAGGTCTCTTCTGTACAGGAACATTGGGGACCAGGAGGGGAGAACTCAAAGTTTATGACTGCTATCCCTAGTTGTAGTATCAAAATTTCAAAAGGGAATATATAAGAGTGAATGATGCCTTTATTAGGCATATAATTAGACTCTTGGGAGGAGATTTTGAATTAAGAGTAACCCACAATGCCAAATATTTTATAAAAGGTTTTGGGTATCTATTTATCTAGTTCTAAAAATTCACCTACATTAGGGAAGAAGGGTTCTCGGGAAATCCCTACCGGTTACCGCGCTACCCAAACAACCTAATCATCTTGTTGGAGCTACTTGATAGATATAGACTATCCATACCCTATTGAGCGACAAACACCAAGTTGGGGTTCAATATCTACTTACATTCAGGCTAGGAATGTACTCTTGCCCCACTACCCAGTGTGTTGAATATTTAGAAAAGGAATTGGAGGAGTACTACTTGGACCAACATATAGATAGGGCAATAGTGGATCCTCATGGTAAGTTGAGGAAATAGAAAATAATGTAGCCACTAGTTCGTCAGGCGAAGCTCCCAAATCCCCACCCGTTATTAGATCCAAGAAGAGGAGGGATGCACTTGAGCACAAGCCTAAAAAAAAGGTGTATTATAGGAAGGCTATAGAAGGTCAACCATCCAAAAGGGTGAAAATAATGAGGAAATTTGTGCTTGAAATTCCCACCATTCAAGAGGAGGAGCCTCAACATGAGAGGAAGATGAAATTGAGCAGCCCCACTCACCAACTACCACTTCTGGTCCCACTACTATTGCTGCCGTCAGCACTCCTCCATCCTTCACTCCTAAATATTTTCTTGTCTCGTCTCCACCCGCTGTGGACATATCGGTTCACCTCATCTCTGCCTCGCCAACTGCCCTAATGATGTTATTAGACTCCTCCTCTTCCACTACATCCCCATTGTTGTCTTCCTTGATCCCACCTCCACTACCTACCTTTTCCACTATGCTACCATCCATGCCATCTACATCTATGGAACTTCCCATCTTGCCACAAGATTTCACAACATATATGCAGAACATGTCCATTGAGCTTTGCGGGGCAATCCTTGATCCCAAAGGTACACGCTCTAATGGCTCAACTTCTTGTTTCTTTGCCTCTTCCACCACTACCTACCAAGCCCCCAAAAATGGAGGCCACAATGCATATCTTAGGAGAAATGAAAAGAATTAGCGTAGAGCAATACAAAGAGGCTGTGAGGGACATAGTTGAGGAGCCCGAGGATTCTGATAAAGATGATTATTTTGAACATTCAGAGGGAGGATTAAGTATAAAATTTGATAAGGTGGCCTCTGATGAAGAAGGGCCACAAAATTATGAAGAAGATGCTGAGGGTCTTGATGAGCACTATGTAGTGGAGACATCGGATCAGGAGTGAGAAGAAGAGACACACCTAGAGGAGCACCGCTCTGAAGAAGGGAAGATAGACATGGATCCAAATGTAGAAATAATTGAGGAACCTCCATGCACTGGCCAAGATAAGGGCTTGATGCAGGAAGAAGTGCCTCTAGAAAGGGAGGAAGAAAAGGATAAAGAAGAGGAGATAGAAGAAAAGAGTGCTGAGCCCAAGTAGAAAGTTGAAATTGAGCATGAAGATGATGAAGAGAGGGCATCACAAGAGGAAAACATCATTGAAGAAAATGTAGCTTCCACCGACCCTGATATAGGAAGGACTACACTAGAAAAGGAGGTAGATGAGGAGGAAGAGAATGATGAAAAGGCTCCTAGTGATGAAGAAGATCATCCACAGAAATAAAAAAGAAGTGGAAGGTGATCATGAATCACCAAAGGGTCAAAAAAAGGTTCTCACCTGGTTGGAACAAAAATTGCAAAAAAAATCTCCAGTGGTCACTAATCCAAAGGCGAGATTAGAAGCAATTTTGGCTAGAGCCCAGACAAGGACCCGAAAGGAGAAGAATCGTAAAATCAGGTCACACATCATAGTTGATGCCTTTGGATCCAGGACCCTACAAATTGCAAATTCAGTACTAGGAAAATATGTGAGTGCCATCCAAGGCTAGGATTACCGTATATCCACCATTAATCTAGGCTTGACTACTCATGAACAAAAGATGTATGATCTTCAAGGATTGGTGTCCACCATTATACAACAAATGAATAAGGACCAGTCCACTAAAGAAGAGTTGAAAGGACAAGTGACAAACCTCACTGCTTATATTCAACAGTGGACTTCCATAGAGGAAGAGACTCCATTAGAATCGTCTACACCTACTGTCCTATCCAAAGAAGAGATAAGCAAGATGGAAAAGATGAAGTGTTGGACCAAGTCAATTGTAGACTAGTTCAATAGAGTGATTTAAAATGGTGACATGGGTATCCGACACAGAGCCAGAATGTTCAATAAATTTTGAAAGCTACAGAAAGAGGTGGAGGACATGATAAATACCTACAAAGAGTTCCTTGAGTTGTATAGGATCACCTATCCTAAGCTCGAGAGCATCCTCAATCTCTCCCAAGAAGCATGGGCAAAGGAGCTAGAGCTATAAAAAGATCATTAGTTGGTTAAAACATGGCAAATGAATGTTGATTACAGGAAAAAAATTCTGGAGAAATCCTTGCATGAATTGGAGCTTGATCGTGAATGGGTAAAGGAGCACTAGACATATAGCAAAGATTATGTGAAGATGATGACAAACTATGAAATGCCTATTTTGGAGTTAGACCCAGTAAAGATCAAGCCATTATTTTATAAGAAGATGGAACAAGGGGTTGGAAATACATTGCCACTAGATTTTATGGATATTTCTGCAAGGGCCTTCACTTAGTCCAAGCAGGTTATAGAGGCTACGCCAAAGTGCACCAAACATTAGGAACAAATCACTGACAAATCCTCAAGTCTGATCTATTCAAGGAAAAGAAACTCATAGCCATGATCATCAAGTTCATTGAGTACACAATAGCGCAGAAGGAGGCTGGGAAACCTATAATCGACGATGAATACTTGCTGAAGTAGTTATAAAGGCTAAAAAGGCAACTAAAAGACAAAAAAAACTAGAAGACAAAATAGACTAAAAGACAAAATAGGGAAAAATAAAAGTCTATTTTATATTGTAGTATATTAGGGGTAGGTGAAACCCTAAGTGAAAATGAATCTTGACCACTCATTGTATATGAATATTGTCTATTCATTTCACTTTTTGAAAACTATAAATAGGGGTATCCTCTCATTTTCAAAGAGAGAGATGAGTTTTTGTAAAGACATGCTGCTACAAAATATGTGAGAAAAACATTGTTTTGATGGTTTCTTATGTATTGCTTTGATGTGTGCATGATTCTATCTCTAAGTAGTAGATTTTATCTTCTTTGTTCAATTTTTAAGTTACTTTTAGTTATTAGTTTATGTTGTTCTTTAATGGTGAAGTATGATATGGTGTTTGATATCTTCTTAGCTCATACTTTTTGTTGTATATTGATGATAAACTATTGTGTAAAGTGAGTTTGAGAATTACTTATATTGTTGCACTTAAGTTCAATTGTTATTCATGCTTTAATGGTGAATGAACAATTTGAAAACCTGCAATGACCTTTTGAAGATTGCACTAGTTTCATGAGACTGTGGGCTGTTCCTAGTTAAGTGGAACTCAATTTTGGGAAGTCTATCCACTGTAGCATCCTCCATTGTTATTGTTCACCATTAGTTGCAAGTCAAGGAAACTTCTAACCTAATGAGCCTAGTTTTTGGTCAAATTTTGGGTAGAATTTATAGTCCATTTGCTGGAAGTATCATGAACTTTAGTAGTTAAGTGTTAATATTTGCATAATGTCTCCCTCAAAACATTGACATTGGGTTTAACTCCATCTCTGTGAAGTTTTAATGACATCAACATATTATGTGGATTATCTATATTGATTTCTGCATGGTTGATGAATGTTCTTTAAGGTGATTATAGATGTGCAATTATTATGCGTACTGACATTGCTATGCAGGACATAATTTGTGGATGCTAAGTTGAGAAAGGAAACCGTCAAATGATCATGCAGGGGGATCATTCAAAGGAGTCAACTGAGCATAGCGGCAACAGATTTCCCATGATAGTCAAATTGTAACTGCCTTGTATTTATGGCATTGAACAATTACGGGCGTTACTGCAACACTAAGTCCACGTTTGGACATGCATGTCTAACTGGATTCCCTGCAGACGTAACCGCTCTGCTACTCTTTTCCTCACTTTCCCTAAATGGCATCCTCTCAATTAGTGGGAGTTGACCACCATGTTTAGCTGATAGAATAAATAAGGATTTGAATCTTCTTCTTAGGGGGTTCTTAGTTCTTGATTGTTGTTGGAAAATGACATTGATAATGTATTGAACATTCTCTACTCTTCAATACAACCATGCTGTTACTCTATTTATACATTTTTCAATGAATGAGATGATAGGCTGAGTTTAAGCATTTGAGTTCGCATTAGTATTAGTGGATACTCATCCAAGGGGGAACTTGGTAGTAATCCTTTCTTTAGAGTAATTAGTTCAATTATAATTTCTTTTTCTGTACTTAGTTGGAAATCTAGCATCGACTGTTCTTGCAGCCACTAGAAGTCCATTCTGTGTCTGTTCCTGTAGCCAAAGCAGACAAAGTAGTTCCTATTTGTTGCTAAGATATTTTATTCCTGTTATGCATTTTAGTTTAGCATAGTTGTTGGTTGATGTTCAACATTTTCTTTATTTCCTTTTTGCAATTTACTTCCAGTATGGTGTGTTTCTTAGCTATAGATTAGAAATGGCTACTTAAGAGTTCCTAGTGCACATACTATGTTGGACCATTTCAAGTTCATGTCCTTGGGTTGACAAAGTAAATGCACCTTCATGATGATTGAGGTAGCTATCTAGGTTAGATGTCCAATCTCTAAATCATGGCTAGAAGGGCCTGGTTATTGAAATCATTATAGGAGGCTGACATTTTTGGCACCGTTGTTGGGGATGGTGTCAAGCTAGGAAGTCCTTCAGAGTCATTGATAGTTTCTTTGCTTTAGCACTTTTCTTGAGTTGTTCTTAGAATATCCCTTGCTTAGATGAGTAATGATCTGCTATTATTTTTCCCATTCTTTGTGTGAGTTAGTTGATGCTGAGTTGATACAGCATGCTTCCTTCTTAATGATCCTGATCCATTTCAACTAGTTGAGTTTCCAAATCTGCCCAGAAACAAAGAAGAAGAGGAACCATTTCCCTTTTACTGATGCATATCCTAATCTTACTAGTCTTGAAGCCTCCATTAAAGATCAAAACCAGATTGATAACCCATTGCCTTGGAAAATCCATTAGGAAGACATGGGTGATAATGTTTGAATATGACCTACTCTACTAGGATTATGGCTATATCACCTGATGCCTTGGCTTGAGCTATTTCCTGCCACTTTAAAAGAAGTTGCACTAGGATGGTTTATGAGTCTAGGTAGAGATACCATGGAAACTTGGGAGGAGATGAAGAAAAAGTTCCTTGGAAAGTGAAAGGAATATTGCAGGGCAGTGATACAAAAGGAGATGATGTCTTTGGGATGCAACAGAAGGAAGATGAGAGCTTGGAGGATTATATTTCAAGGTTTCTATCCTGCATGCAATAAATATCCACATCATACACCCAATGAAGAATCACAAAAGCTACTTTTCTTAAGAGGAATCAATGAGAGTTGCACTAATGCTTTTGGCCTGATGGCAGGAGGAGATATCACTCAAGTTTCTTGGAAAGATATCAAGAAAATCTGTCAGAACTATTCTAGAGTAGCTTCAAAAGAAGAGAGAACTTACCAATAGTCCATGGGTAAGTCATCTACCAGTGGAATTTTAAGGATGGAGATCACTAATCTGTTGGCAGATTTCAAGCAGGATGTTACAAACAATCCAACTACTCAACTGGATACACTTTAGGCCAAAGACAAACATGAGGAGGCAGAGGCAACACTCATAGAATACTGCCCTCATTGTAGACAAAAGAAGAAGAACAACTGCAAATGCAAGATGATAACTAACATTGAAAACCAGATTCCACTTGAGCTCAAACCAATTCAGACGAGGAAGATCAAGTCTACCTTGTTGCATAGAGGAAACCTTGGGCTCCAAGACAAGGTATAAAATGGTAAAAACAAAAACAAAAAAAGGAAATTTAGTCAACAATGGTAGTAAAAAATTTTAGTAGAAAGGTGGTGGTTTTCAGAACAAAAATTGCAGAGGAAGGGAATTTTGCTGAGTGATAGTGATTTTAGACAATGGGAGGTGGCTTAATTCAGAATAAGCCCTCAGTTCATGACGTTTTGCTGCAAGATGCACAATGCCTGACAAAATTACAACGCTGTGGATGGTTTGATTATTTCATGAACTTGGATGGCTTTGATGAAGGCATTGCACACAAATTCGCTCAAACATTCTCTGAAGGAAAAGCCACCATAAAAGGGTTAGAAGTTGTGGAAAATGAGGAGAGAATTGTAGAAGTTTTAGGGTTACCTGCTGATGGAGAAAATTACCCCGCCTCTAGGGATTCCAGGTTGGCCAGAGAAAAATTTACAGTACATGGCGACCCATCTATTAGCATTGACAAGTAGGGTGCTAAAAGAATGTGTCTGCCTGAACCATGGAAGCATGCAACTGTCTACATTATAAGGTATATCACCTGTGAGGGACGTTTGTCAAACCTGCATTTAGTACATTTCAAGCTCTTGAGCCACATGAGGCACAAAAGGAGGATGAATGCACCCAATGTTCTATACAGTCTTCTCTCCTTCATGGCAGCCGAAACACAGAAAGGTAGGGACAACTCTGTCTCCCACCATTGCTTGATAAATTTGCTAGTTAAGAAATCTTTGCATGATGCTTTTGGAATGACTTGGGAAGAATTTGTTTAAGTTAATCAAAATTATTGTCAGGAAGAGTTTGTCAATGTTGAGCATTTGTCACCTAGGGCTATACCTCAATCTCGTAGGTCTAGTAGAAGATTAAGCATAGTCGGAGCCACCCCTGGTGCTTCAACTTCTGGTGCTAGTTCTAGTATGAATCCTCCTGCAACAACAAAAGTAACATTGGCATACCTTGATAATATCGCAGAAGAATTTGAGGATGAGTAGGGGTTCATTCAATAAAACCAAGAACAAGAGAAGGAGTTCCTGCAGCCACAACGGGAAGCACAACAAGAGCCAGAGAAAAACCAAGAATAGGAACAAGAGATCCTGTAGCAAGAAGGGGGTGAAGAAATAATACCCCTTCATCCACATACAACTAGACAACTCGAGGTCATGCAGATAGTGCCGTATGGGGAGCAGCCATCAACAAAAACATTGGTAGGAATTCATAACCCTTCTAATTTTACGATTCATGCAACAATTTTAAATTTATGGAAAGAAATAGAAAGGAGGGAGGGAGAATGGAGACAAGAGAAGAAGAAACTGAAAAAAGAAATCCAAGAGAGGGATGAGATTATTGAGGAGAAAAATGAGGAGATTGCTAATTTGAAGAAAAAAGTAGATGACATTGTGACCCTGGTGCCACAAATCTTGGAATGCAGAGCTCCTCCAAGGGTTTATGCCTTGCACTTGAAAGAAAAATATCTCTCTTTCAGGTTGTCAAATTTTTTTTAGACTTAAACCCCTCCATTGAATCCCCTACTGAATTCTTCAATGCCTTCAGGATTGCTTCCCCTGAGATGAAAAATTTGTTATGTGAATTCTATTTGCACAATTATGCTGTCACATAGGATCATGATTGGAACCTGTTGCTATATGTTGGGGATATTCAACTAAGAGCATTTATGTCCTAGGCATAAAATGAAATTAATTGGGGTGAGTAGAACAATGCTTATAGGAGAATGGAATCCAATATCCCCTTATCCATTAGGGTTGAGTCGAGCAACCCAAGGGATATTCGTAGAGAATGGCTCAGGATGCTTCTCAGACCAAGCTATGGTAACATAATCATGCCCTAGATTGAAGCTGTCTATACTGAGTATGAGGTTAAAATAACAACAAAAGAGGAGCTTGTAAGAGGATATCTAGCTCAACGATAGAATAGTTTAATAGATGAGTTAAAACAAGCTGAGCCCCATTCTATTCACAATTATATTGCAACATTGAAGAGGATTGACAGGTATATCTAGATTGGTAGAACAGAGGGAATATTTTAGCTTCCCCTGACTTTCCAGCCACCCATTCTCATGTGGTAAGTACCAAATTATAGATTCTACCAATATGATATTGCTAGAGAAAGGAAAATATGGAACAAATTTGACAGATTGGGAGGATTTGATTGGGATCCAGATTCATGTACTGCAGCAACAGATGTTGGCCAGCTTGTAGTTGAAAAATTCAGAGCCTTAACCAAACAAAAGAACAACCCTTCCTCTGCTAGAGGACCAACAAGACGTTAGGTTGCGGGGAATGATGAGCCTAGTTTTTGGTCAAATTTTGGGTAGAATTTATAGTCCATTTGCTGGAAGTATCATGAAATTTAGTAGTTAAGTGTTAATATTTGCATAATGTCTCCCTCAAAACATTGACATTGGGTTTAACTCCATCTCTATGAAGTTTTAATGACATCGGTATATTATGTGGTTTATCTATATTGATTTTGTGCATGGTTGATGAATGTTCTTTAAGGTGATTATAGATGTGCAATTATTATGCGTACTGACATTGCTATGCAAGACACAATCTGTGGATGCTAAGTTGAGAAAGGAAACCATCAGACGATCATACAAGGGGATCATTAAAAGGAGTTAACTGAGCACGGCGACAACAGATTCCCCACGACAATCAAATTGTAACCACCTTGTATTTATGGCATTGAGCAATTGCGGGTGCTACTGCAGCATTGAGTCCACATTTGGACATGCATGTCTGACTGGATTCCCTGCAAACGTAACCGCTCTGCCACTCTTTTCCTCACTTTCCGTAAATGGCATCCTCTCAATTAGTGGGAGTTGACCGCCATGTTTAGCTGGTAGAATAAATAAGGATTTGAATCTTCTTCTTAGGGGATTCTTAGTTCTTGATTTTTGTTGGCAAATGACATTGATAATGTATTGAGCATTCTCTACTCTTCAATACAACCATGCTATTACTTTGTTTATACATTTTTCAATGAATGAGATGATAGTATGAGTTTAAGCATTTGAGTTCGCATTAGTCTTAGTGGATACTCATCCAAGGGGCCCCACTTAGTGAGTAATCCTTTCTTTAGAGTAATATTTTAATTATCATTTCCTGCTCTGTACTTAATTGGAAATCTGACATCAACTATTCCTGCAGCCAAAGCAGACAGAGTAGTTCCTATTTGGTGCTCAGATTTTTTATTCCTGTTATGCATTTTAGTTTAGTATAGTTGTTCGTTGATGTTCAACATTTGCTTTATTTCGTTTTTGCAATTTACTTCCAGTATGGTGTGTTTCTTAGCTGTAGATTAGAAATGGCTACTTAAGAGTTCCTAGTGCACATACTGTGCTGGCCCATTTCAAGTTCATGTCCCTGGGTTGACAAAGTAAATGCACCTTCATGATGATTGAGGTAGTTGTTCAGGTTAGATGTCCAGGCTCTGAATCATGGCTGGAAGGGCCTAGTTATTGAAATCATTGTAGGAGGCCGACATTACCCTTTTTCCCTTTTTCTATTTCTTTAAAATCTGAAGTGAAAACAAAGTTCCAACATCATTGTAAAGCCAAATTTGATGGAAAAGATGGAGTTTTAGCTTGCTGTTCTAAACTTGCAGCAACTGTTCACTCATTTCCAAAATTTATAAAACTCCATTTGTAGACCCAATTCCTTCCATGCTTAATGAACCATAAAGTCCTCCTTGTGATTACCAGCAAACCACATTAACCATTGAACTATTCCAAGAACTATCATGACCTAACACCTGAGAGACCTTGGGATATTTTCTGCAACTTGTTTGCAGGAATTATCTTTCAAGAGAGATAGAGCATTTATGTTCTATCTGTGTTGAGAGGTACAAAAACACCCATCAATAGAATTGGCGCTAGAAGGAGGGATTGAATAAGCTGGATTAGTCTGGGTCATCTTCCTCCCAAAGATCTCATAGGATAACAAGATCAACATGAAACAAGGGGGACTTCCTAGAGCTAAAGCCCCCTACTAACGCTAGAAGAGCCAAGAAAGGGGAAGCATCAACTTCAGCCCCACCCACTCGACCTCCATCTCCCCCATCTCCTTCCATCCTTCCTTCTCCATCTTCTCCTTAATTCCAAACAAAATTTTCACCACTCAATTCCCACATCCAAGGTGCTATCTTCATCCCCACATCCCATCCACAAGGCGTTGCCTCAGCTACTACTCCATTTCAACCCCAAGTTATTATAGCACAACAATTATAACCTACACTTCCCACAATGGCTTGTTGGGCAATAACCCATCACCCTTTTCCTTCAATGGTTACCACGACATGCCAAAGAATCTAAAAGGATTATGTACCAAGTTCCATCCACATGATCCACAAAGAACAATAGAAGAAAACATCAAGATCTTCCAAACAACATTGAAGGATATGTAGATCGAGCACAGATATGTGGCTTGTAGGATCTTCCATTACTCATTTGGGGATGAGGCTTTCTATTGGTACATCCATCTACCAACTAGATCTATCACTTCTTGGGATCAAATGAATGACACATTTTCGTAAAAAATCAAGGTTCCTGTTAGCCCAACAAAGCTATATTGGCAATTTATGTCAATGAGAAGAGAGGTCAACGAACCAATCAGCTCATTCAATGACTGATTCCATAGGGATTACATGAAATTGCAACCTCCCTACATAGTTGACGATGCATCAGCTAGGCTAGTATACTATGCTACCTTGGATAATCTCACACCCACATTGGTCAAAAGGATGCATCAATTTCCTGCAAGATTGGTGGATGCATATGCAAAAGTGGTGAAAGCAAGCACAGACTTGGGATGACACATTGCGGGTCCATTTCCCTCATTGGGACTAGCTTCCAACCCAACTCAAATCCAAGGGCTTACTCATTCCTTGGCTCATCAAACACCATTGTTGAACCTAGTTCCACAGCTACCGATTGCACCACACCCAAGATAGCCACTAAATCAAGCTTCATCCGTGCCTCATTACTTGCAACCTCTGCAATAGCAGGACTATTCCCAATAAGCTCAAGTTCCTACATATCTACAAAATTCAAAATTCCCACTTGTCCAATAGAACCAGCTAGTGGTGCAACCGGTTTTCCTTCAAAATTCAATGCCACAACAAAATAATGCAGATAAGGATCAGATCGATGAGCCAATTGAACTAGTGAAGAGGCTATCCACAGAGATGAACCATCTGATGAATCAAAACAACTAATGACAAGCTTCTTAGAGAAGCATTAAAGCCAACCTTAGCCAAGACAATCGTGATTTTGGTGCATCTTTTGCATAGAATTATGAAAGAGGTCAAAATTCAAGGAAAAAGTTTGAAAGAAGGCCATCACAAAGGAAAAATAGAACTTGGAACACTAGGCCAAACAATAGAGGCATTCCCATACCTCTTGATCAACTGGGTGGTGTTGAAAAGTCCACAAGTGAAGTTTATTTGGTTGAGGTTACCTTATCCAAATGGTGTCGAATTCACAAGGCCAACAAGAATTTTGAGTTGGATTGCTCAGAGTTCCAAACCGCTGTAGAAATTTTTCAAGTAGAAGTCTAGAATGCTACTGATGGCTGAAGCTGCAAAGGCCTAGTTCCATTAGAACCATACGATTCCTTGATGCTGGTGGTCAATTAATCTCCTTTCCCAAAAAATGAAAGCAATTTTCCTGAGAAGGAGGCCGTAGCCAAGGAAGGAGAAGCGAAAGAGGTAAGTAACGAGAGCTCTTTATCTCAACTCTTTGATTCATTAGATAATGGTCCCATTGATGAGGAAGAGCCACGTGAGGATGAAGTTCATATGTTCCACCAAAAGGAAACTCCTTACAACTTAAGAAATAGACAAGTTGGTGGTTCGTTCACAACCTCCACCCCTCCTAATAATTTTAGCACCCTGCTTGATCCTAAGGCTAGGAATAATTCGACCTATCCTGAAGTGCCTACACAATACTTTAGTAGGAATGGGAAGCTAAACCCAACTCAAATCCAATCCACCAATGCTGCTAAACACCCTTTTTTTGAGGCAAAGGTCAAACAAATGGGGGAATATGTAGCAGATGAACTAAATAAAGTCAAATTGAGTCTATCAACCTTTGAGTTGTTAAGGGTGCCCACTGTTAGAAATTTCTTCTTTAGGTCATTAAATGGGGCTATCTCATCAAAACTAGCTCAAGAGATACCTGCAAAGAGAGTTTCTTTTGACACATACGACAATGAGCCGGTGATTAGGGAAATCATAGGAAAAAAGTTTGATCATCCCTTGAACCAATAAACTAGTACAAGTCAACCGCTGAGCAAACCACCGACCAAAGAGCAAGGTCAAGTACAAACAAGAGACAAGAACAATGAAAAGGATAAGGCTCAAGTAGCCCAAGTTGATGTCTTTGTGCAACTGTTTCAAGGAAGATTGAAGACTCCTCCTTTCTTGTTAACAATCTGTATATTCAAGAAAAACCTCCATAACTACTTGCTAGATTTAGGAGCCTTAGCTAATGTCATGCCACTCATAGTATGCCAGGCACTAGGAATAACTTTGACCCCATCCAAATGAAAGGTGACTCAACTTGATAAGATTGAGGTGAATATAGTGGGGGAATTGAACACAATCCCTATGCAAGTCACAGTTGACCCACGAGTGCAGTAGGTCATAGATATTTAGGTTGCTGACATCCCAAACACTTATGGTATCATACTAGGAAGATATTTCATCTAAGCTTTGAACGATTATGCCACCACTGATTACTCTCACTTATGGCTACCATGGAAGGGACTTCCTAATCAAATCCGCATTAACTGAGAACCCAAGATGAAGTTCATGATTATGGAGTACAATAACATGAATGAGGTGTTGTTTGTAGAAACAGTGTTGGACAACTACTTCCTCATTGCTTACCAAGATCAAGAAGAAGAAGAGGAAACATAAGAGGTTATTGTGTTATGTGAAGTCCCCACTAGTTTAGCTTCTCTTCCTAACAACATGGAAGTGTTGATTGAATCAGAGGATGAAGAATTCCATGAAGATGGTAATCTGGGGTTGCTTGATGGCTTCCAAGAATATATGCAGAAATGTTTGCAAGATCAGCTCAATTTAGGGGCTTGAATGGATTTTGAAGAGTTATTGTTTCCTAGATGGTGTAGGGTGCATAATGCAACTCATTCTAAATTTGAATGCTACCTATGTCAAACGGCGGTAGAGAATATCAAAGGGCAGATCGCTCCAAGAGAAAATATGGTAGAACAACAAGATCAAGGCCAACTCGAGTGCAAGCGACCACTTAGAGGTACAAAGGTAGAACTACAACCAAGAGAAAATGTTTGCTCCATCAACTTCAAATGAAAGAGTCCCTCCAAGTTTTGGACGCTGCGCTTTGGTGGATCCAAGTCCAAGCAAGGAGCGAGAGTTGACTTCAAGCTCATCAGTCTTACAAGTAAGATGTATCTTGCTACCCATAGATTATAATTCTATTGCACAAATAATGTAGCAGAATATGAAGCATCAGTTCATGGACTACTAATGGCATTTAGAAAGAAATTCAAAATGTTGCAAGTCTTTGGGGACTCAGAATTAGTAGTCAAACAAGTTAGGAAATTATACTCCTGTCATGATAGAAGGTTAGCAAACTATAGGCATAGGGTATGGGATCTCATAGAAGGGCTAGATGCATTCAATATTCAACTCATTCCTCACATAAAAAATCAGACCGCTGATACCTTGGCCCAAGCAGCTAGTACCCTCTAGCCCTTTTCATTAACCAACTTGAAGAAATTCACCCTAGAGCTCACCTCTACCCCATCATTGCCCAAAAATGTCACTCACTTTCAAGTTTTTATTGACGAAAAACACATCCTTGACTTCATCACTAGTTTAGACGTATTCACATCACAAATCATTGATGAAGTAGAGCTAGAGGAGGCTGAGCTTGATATTGAAGGATTAATCAATTTAAAAACCAACACCATATCATGAGGCATGGTTCAGCTGGAAAGGATATTTGATTTGGATCACATTAGCAACCAAGATCAACAAACTAAGAAAGAATCAATAGATAATCAATGTGATGCTCACAACATGGGTATTACAGAAGATGTTAAAATGTATTCATTGGAAAAGTGTGCACCCCAGAGGAAGGAAAAGGAATTATTGACGCCCTGCACACCTTCCATGATGTGATTACCTGGGGGTATGAAGAACTTAAAACCTATGATACTTCAATTATTACTCATACTATTCCCCTTAAGCTAGATGTGAGAACCTTCTGATAACGTTAGTGCCTGATTAATGCACTATTGGAACCTATTATCTTCAAGGAAGTGTAGAAGCTGCTGTCTACCCAAATCATCTTTCCTGTCTGGAACTCCATGTGGGTGGCGAGTCTGGTTCTAGTCAGGAAGAGGAATGGGGAAATCAGATTATGTGTGGATTTCTGGAACCTAAATAGAGCTTTTGAAAAGGACAATTATCTGATCCCCTCACTGGATGAGGTATTAGAAATTGTAAATGGGTCTCAAATGATGTCGTTTCTTGATGGCTACTCCGGATATAACTAGGTGATGGTATAATATGAGGATAGGCACAAGACAATATTTACCACAAAGTGGGGAACATTTGCATATAGAAGGATACCATTCAGATTAATTATTGCAGGCGTAACATTTTAGTGTGCCATGGACATATCCTTCAAAGATCTCATCGACAAGTGCATCATCATATATATGGATGACCTCACCGTGTTCTCAAAGAAAAGAGGATACCACGTCTCTAACTTGTGCAAATTTTTCCAAAAATGCAGAGAGCTTGGCATCTCACTGAACCCGAAGAAATGCATCTTTGTGGTGACTGAAGGGAAACTGCTAGGACATGTGATTTCGGAAAAAGGAATCTCCATAGATCTAGAGTGCATACAGGCCATAATAAAAATTCAGCCTCCGAGCAGCAAAAAGGAAATGAATTCCTTTTTCAGAAAGATTTAATTCGTTAGAAAATTCATCACAGGATTCACAGAGATAGTTAAGCCGCTAAATTCCATGCTCAAGTAGGATATAGGAAGCTCGAATAACGTTGAAGCAAGAGCTCTTCCTTGGAGGCTAGCTCAAGTAGCTTGAATTTTAAAATTTCAATGGTGGTGAGTCGCAGCTTCACTAGGAAAGATTTTAGCAAATTGCACGGTCCTAGCCACCAAGTCTACAATTTTCCCCGCAAGTGAGTCCAAAACTTGATTATTGAAGGGTAAAGGAAAGTGATCTTGCTTGGTGGAAGCATTAAAATTTTTGTAATCAACACAAACTCACCATCTTCCTTTCTTCTTTGGCACGACACTAGTGTAGACACCCACTGGCTATCTAAAATAGGATAGATAGATTCATCATCTAACAATTTCTGAAGTTTTGATTTAACAATTTCGCTCAATGCAGGGTATATTCTTTGTTGAGGCTGCCCTACTGGTTGACAATCGTCTCTAATGGAGATCCTATGGGTGCATAGCTTAGTGTCCAGGCCCTTCATATCATGGCAGTCCCATGCAAATGCATGCTGATGAAACTTTAGTGAGTCTATTGTGTAGGAACAGTGTCTGCAAGAAGAACATCTGTAGGAACAGTGGCTGCAGGAAGAACAGGTAAAAGTGTTATGATCGAAGTAGAAGATGATGCTTCCTCCACTTCATAATGGTTCTGAATTATACTGGATAACACTTCATCATCGTCTTGAAACTACAAGAAAGGATTTATATCTAACATCATGAGCTACACCACTAGGTCAACTTCCTCGGCCTCTTCACCAACTTGTGGCCATACAGAACCCTCTTCTTATGGTTCGGCTGAGCAGGAAGATAAAGAACAAGCTTTTTAGTATTCTTGCCATTAGAAATAGTCACATCTTCTGACCAACACCCAATGTAAGCATCTGTTGTTGCAAACCATGACCTTACAAGAATGATAGGATACACTTCTAGGGTGGCCTTAGGAGAGAGATTCATGAGGCCTACTAGATATTCCCAAGAGTCTAGAATTACGACAAGGTCTTCTACTATATCAGCAAGCTTCACAGTAGAACTATTAGCAAGCTACAGGACAGTAGGAGTAGATCTCATGTTTACAACATTTAGTTGTTGCAGGATGTCCTTAGTCATCATATTGATTGCTACCCCCAAGTCAATCAAGGCATTCTTTACTTGGATTTCATTGATAACAACTACTACCATAGGACTTCCTGGGTCATTATACTTGGGAATAGTCACTTTTCCCAATATGATATCAGTGAGCTAGCCCACCACATGAACTGTGGTTGGGTCTTTCTTCTTCCTACCTGGCTTCTTAAGATAAGCTTCCTTGATAGCCTTGCCATAGATTAGAACATCCTTTATGGACTTAAATAGGGTTATTTGAACACATATATGCCCTAGCTGATCCATGATGTCAAAAGTTGTATCTTCATGTTCTATTCAAAGGATTTCAATGCAAACATCATGGTCATGGTACAATCATTGGGAGGTGATACTCTACCTAACACATATGATCTAGCTGTGTGAGAATATAATAGTTTGATAGATGTAGGAAAGCTTCCACCATGACCCTCGATGCCTATGTTTGTAAAAATCTCTGGCAGAAGCTAGGAGGAGGTACCTCCCAAAACTTCCACTTCGCTCCCAAGCACATCGGCCACAACACCACTGTCAATGTATGTGTATCCCAATGAAAAACCAAGCACTTTGATCTCCTCTTTGTTGGAAAAAAATGTTAATGAAATGAAGAACCTAATGAGAACCTTTTCAAATGAGTTGGTTATTATCTGACATCAGCAGGCAGCACCTCGAGGCCCCCCACACAAAATTATCAAGGAGGGAGGCCACCTTACCAGCATAACACATATCAGGGAGCTCTGAGAGGAGGTAATTAGTGACAAGCACCTTTGGGCTAGATGGTCCCAGTCACCACACTGCTGCAAACCATCAAGAATAGCTCAAACAAGGATTTAGTCCCAGGTCAAAATAACCTAGTAGAAGATGAGAATTCATGGTGCTTCCCATGAAATGATAACCACAATGCCCCAAATTTTTTTGAGGGGAAATATTTAGCAGAAGATAGTAGAGCAGAGGAGCTAGGGCATATTTTTAAATGTGGAGGACTATCAATCTCCTGGAAGAGAGAGTGCCTAGTTCAATGCACGAACACAAGGCATGTCTTTGGAGTAGGAATTTGACATCTCCACATACCAAGTGCTTTTCTCTTGGATGGAGGAGGAAAATTTGGTATTCACAAATGGTGTTCTGAAAACTAGTGCTCTGCAGGTATAGTTAGATTACAATACTAGATAAAAAAGGAGACTTATCAAGGAATATGTGCAAAAAACTCCCCAACGACCATAGCCACAATGACCATAGCCATAGGTATAGCTAGATCCGTAGACATGACCAAATCAATAGTCGTAGGCTCAACCATCCCCATTGAAATATATGGATAAGGTCTTGGGCCTGCCAATGATAGATCAACCTTTCCCTGAGGCAAGGGAAGCACCCCAATTTAAACCAAAGGCCCTTCCAACCAAAATGCTCAATGTGGTGGATCTATTAAAGAAGGCCCCCACCAATGTATCCCTATGTGACATCCTATCCATATAGGAGTAGAAGACCTTGCTCCAGGAAGCCTTAAAAGATGAAGGGAAGATTTTATTGGCAGATGCAGTCCCACTGCACAATCGATACAAAGGAAAAGGGCCCGCATCAGACCCTTGACCCTTGGGAGCTACAACACACATGAAAATAGTAGACAAAGCAAATGTAAAAAGGTAAGTAAGATTAAAACCACCCCTTTCTTCTTAACACTTATCGTAGGAGATAAGATTTTGCACAATAATATGATCAATTTAGTGGCCAACACTGCGGTCATGCCCAAGTTAGTGGTCGATTATCTAAATCTAAAATATGAGCCTCTTAACAAAGGGATCATGCAATTAGATGGGAAGCATATCCCAACTATCGATCATATTAAGGATCTCTCTTTGACCTTGTTTTCCTATCCAAGCAAAACCATCACGTAGGAAGTGGTCATAATTGACATTTCATCTGTCTTTTGAATGTACCTGTCAAGAGACTTCATGGAAAAGATTGGTGGATACCTAGCACTTAACTCATCTCACTTAATACTACGAACCAAGCACAAAGTGAAGATGAAGATCCTGTTTGAGCCTTTGCATCCTGAGCACATAGCAGATGATGTTTCGTTGAGTTTTGAAGTAGTGCATACCTCCTTTTCCAAACAAGAGATGTATTGCATGGAAATGTTGGAGGAAGAGGAGGCCACGTGTGATTGGACCCCTAAAAAAGAGGTCCTGCTCAATCAATTCATTGATTCTAACCCTTTCAATAATTTCCATGCTATTAGGTTAGGCACTTATACAATCTTTGACGAGGACCAAGCCCTCTCAAAATTGGTGAAAGAGCAAGAGAAAACTAATGGATCCAGTGCCAAATGCAAGACTAGTTCTAGCATTGGTATCCGATTGGTATCTCCAACTGGGTCAGAGGCCCTCAAAGCTTTCCACATCTAGTTCTCATGCTCAAATAATGAAGTGGAATATGAGGCACTGGTTCATGAATTGAATCTAGTGGAGTAGATGGGTGTAAAATGAATACAAGTGTTTGGAGATTCAGAGCTAGTGGTAATCCAGATCCAAGGACAGGGGCCACCAAAAATGTAAGGATGAGGTCCTAATAGAACAAAATATGGGGCCTAATTGAAGGGTTCTAGGCTTTTAACATACATGTATCTTGCGATCTCAAAACTCTACCATGGACCAAATGGCCTCTACTGGCTTGTAATTTAAGCGAACTCTTGAATCAACCAAAAGACAACATGTGATGTGTACCATTGTCCACCTATCTATCCATGAAAATTACCAGAATCGACAAGTCTTCAAAGATGATGCTCAAATTGCCACTTTCTTGTAGCAGTTAGGGGAATTTTTGAGTCAGCCACAGGTCAAAGCAGGAAAGGTTTTTGAAGACAAAGTGATCCAACTAAAAGGAAATAATCTCCCATGAGGCTTGATCTCTCTCAAGATTCTCTTCTACTATGAAGATGCAAGAAATAGTAAGCAGGGATTCACAATCGATGAAGGGGACTATGAAGACCTCAATGTTGGAGGTGACAGGAACCTAAAGGTTAGGAGGAATGTGTCCTAGAAAAATAGTGAAAGGTTGAGAGGCTTGTATGATAAATATGACAGAGTTATAGCCTCAACATATGACGAACTCAAGGGATACGATCCTAGCATTATGCAACATACTATTGACTTGGCTGAAGGCTCTAAACTTGTTTGAAAAAAGCAAAGACTGATTAACCCAAAGGTGGAAGCGTTAATGGTATAGGAGCTTACTAAGCTGATCAAATCAAAGATCATATATTCAATTAAGCATTCCACTTAGGTGTCTAATCTAGTCCCGGTCTAGAAGAAGAATGGTGACACAAGACCCTGTGTGGACTTTTGGGACTTGAATAAAGCCTAGTTAAAAGACCACTATCCTATGCCCTCAATGGAGAAAATCTTACAAAATGTGGCTAGATCAGAGATTTTCTCACTACTCAATGGTTTCTCGAGCTATAACCAGGTTTATGTAAATGAAGAGGGCCAACACAAAATGATGTTCGCCACTAAGTGGAGAATGTTTTCATACACAAAAATTCCCTTTGGCCTCTCTAATGCTAGTGCCATTTTCCAACATGAGATGCATATCGCCTTTTGGGGATTGATCAATAAGATCATTCTAATATATCTGGATGACCTGACCATTTTTCAAAATCAAAAGATGATCATTTTGATCATCTGGAAGTGGTCTTCTAGAAACACCAACAATTCAATATTTCCTTAAATCCCTAAAAATGTGTTTTTGGCATACCACAAGGCAAGCTGCTTGGCTTTGTGGTATCTAAAGAAGGAATAGCCATAGATCCCAAAAGGGTGAAGGCTATAATGGAACTACCATTTCTCATCAACTAGAAGAGGCTACAGTCTTTCGTAGGGAAAATTAACTTCATCAACCGGTTTATTTCAGATTTTGCAGGCATTGCAAGACCTATCACGCTGATGTTGAAGAAGGGATTAGTGTTTAAATGGACTCCAAAAGGAAAGTTGGCTTTCGAGCAGATTAAGGAAGCCATCTCTATAGCTCTGATATTAGCTAATTCAAACTTCTTCAAAGTCTTCCTTTTGTATGTTTACAATGACTCGCATAGCATAGCCTCTGTGCTCACACAAAGAATGAAGAGGGAGGCGAAGAGCATCCCATTGCTTTCCAATCCAAGATGATCAAGGGGTATGAAGCCACATATAATTTCATTGAATTGTAGGCCTTTTCCATCATCAAAAACCTCAAAATTTTTTGACATCTAATTTTAACTAGCAAAATTATAGTCCTCATTGCCCATCCCAGTGTGAGGGAATATATCACAGAGGGTGAGATAACTGAAAAAAGGCCAACTGGATAAAAAAGATCATAGAATACAATGTGGACATCTGATTGACAAAGCTGATCCGAGGAAGAGGCCTTTATGAGTATCTCGCATAGGAACTATATCTTCAAGTAGAAGGAGAGACCAATCAGGTCTACATAAATTAGTTTGAGTTTGACGAGTCATGGGTGGATGATCAGATGAGATTCATGCAGACTATTTGATATCCACTTGATGTCTCACCGCACAAACAAAGATACTATAAGATACAAGACACTAGATACATACTAGTTGAGAGGCTTTTATTTAAAATAAATTATGATGGAGTCCTTCTCTACTGTGTGGACAAGCCATAGGCCGAAAGGATTCTGAATGAGTTCCTTATAGTATGGAAGGAAAAAACTTCTCTACCAAGAGCACCACCTTAAAAATCATGTGGCCAGGCTACTATTGGCCCACGATGTTCTATGAAGCCCACCATCTATAAGTGCAAAAATGCACTCAATGCCAATATTCTATTAGCAAGCGGAAGAACTCTGCCATTCCATTGAGCTCGATCATGGTCGAGGAACCATTCACACAGCGGGGCTTGGATTTTATCAGGATGATGAATCCCATCTCCATTGCAAGGAACAAATGGATACTCATGACCATTGATTACATCACAAGATGGATAGAGGAAATTTCTCTAAAGAATGCTTTAGAAGTAGAGATTGTCAATTTTCTTGAGGAATAGGTGGCAAGGTTCAGTTCGTTGAAGACCATTATCTTAGATAATGCATGAGCCTTTGTAGGCTCTAGGATGTTGGACTTCTCCCTTAAGCATGGGGTCTACATCAAAAATTCATCTAACTACTATCTGCAAGGAAATGGATTGAAGGAATCAACCAACAAGAACCTAATCAAGTTAATAAATCCTATTGGGTCAGAGCATCAGAGAGATTGGAACAAGCATCTATGAATGGCCTTATGGGAAGACTATATTGCACTTAAGTAGATTCTGAAAACCTCTCCTTATGAGTTGGTGTATGGAAAAAGGTAGTCTTACCCATTTCCATGGAGATCCTGATGTTGCAATTGCTAAAGTCTTTGGAGGTCGAGGAAGATAGTGGGATGGAAGTGAGTCTGGCTGAGCTACTCAGACTTAAGGAAGAAAGAGAAAAGGTGTTTGATGCCATGATCAAACACCAATAGGTGGTTAAACAATGGTTTGACAAGAAGGCCTCCAACCTAGGTTTTAGAGAGGGGAGTCTTATGCTGAAATTTGATGAATGAGCTGCAAAACTAGGGGAGCATGTGAAATTTGATTCATTGTGGAAGGGTCCCTTTTGCATTCACAAATATAAGGAAATCAATGTGTATGAGCTTGAAGACATGAATGAATTTTTTTTGGATATACTGATGAATGGTATTCATCTAAAACTATTCAATTAAATACGCGCATTTCATTAAAATTTACTTTATTTACCATAGGTAAATTTTGTAAATAGCATTTTGCGAATAAGCCATAACCGTAAATAGGAATAACAAGAAATACTATATTATATTCATGAGGAAATCATTTACGTATATTATGCATTTTGATTGTTAGGCTCAGGGAAAAGCTTGGAAATATTCCCCTCTAAAAAATAAAAAAGAGATACATCATTTCAAAGCAAAAAGATTGGCAATACAGAAACTGCAGAGAAATTCAGCCTCCAAAACAATAATGGCCAAAAACACAACATTTCTTTTTAGGGTTCACGAGCAAACAACAATGAGGTTGTCATCACACAAGGTACATGAACATTGCATAGGCCTCAATCCTCCATGCCAAGGCTGAAGACCAAGCTCTCAAAGGATGTAATCCTTCAACACCATAGATGGGCTCCACATGTTGCATTTTCAGGAGGAAGGTGTTCGCAGGTCGAGACTGCTGGTGATGACTGATGAGAGAAAAAATGTCTCATCTATTAGCTAAATAAAAATATGTATTTTTCTTAATTATGAAGTTCATCAAGATTGAGCATGATGAGGAAAGTAAGAGATTTTGAGCTAGAGTAGTAAAGATTTCATCATATCTTGAAAAATATGATCTAGGTTCTTGAGATTTTTGGAAAGAAATTAGAAGACAAGAAGATGAAAAAACCCATTAAATTTTATGAAAATCCAGTTCGTGGTTTGATAGGAAAATTCACCAGTCCGATGTTTTGGAACTTTGTTTTCAATCTCTAGAATTTTCAGAGCTAAAGAAGGATCCAAGTGAAGGATAAGTATGATAGCATTTATGAAGAGGTTGAGCAGTTTGGACTTCTATGAGAAGTTAAAGGACAATAGTTGAGATCATCTAGGGGGAAATTCAAAGCATCTAAGATAGGTTGTTGGGTTGTGCAAACAAATGGAGCATATCTAGGAGAAAGTTTTGGGCAATTTGAACCTTTTTGCAAGCATCTAGGAGTTGTTTTATGAGCTTTAATGATACACAAGGGAAATGCATGACTTTTTCAGCATTCAAATATCTTTTTGGAGCTTGTTTAGGGGCTACAAAATAGGATATTTATTTTGGATGACCAAAGAAGATTGACTTAGCAAGATGAAGAAAGGACTTATCTTTTTCCTTGAACACATGTTCCTATCTTCTAGCAAACTGTTGCACAACTATAAGGCTCATCTTTCAAAATTCTATAAATTCATTATAATCAAGGAATCAAATGGGGGAATTTTTTTATAAAATAATAGAGTTTAGTTTTTAGCAACAGTAGTGTAGTTGTTTGTAGTTTTCATTTCATAGTTTGTTTTTCAACAATTTTTCCATTTCTTGTTATTTACATTTCCAAAATTTCCCTTTGAATGTTTCTTAAGATATATTTCATTCCAGCATTTTCATTTACCATCTCTTATATTAGATTTGTTTCAAATAATTTCTTTCATGCATTTCCTTTCAATTCTGTTTGTAGAAAAAGAATGTCATGCAAATGATTTCTTCTCCCTCTTGCATATTGCCATGGACATCACCCTGAATTGACATTTATAATTAAATGATGAGGATTGCAATGACCTTCATCATTTTTGGCGCTGTTACCGAGGAAAGGTGTCATTAGAGAGTTGGTGATGATCTGGTGACAATAGGTCAAAAGAAAAAAATAGTTTGACAAGATTTTTAGGTTTATTATTTAAGAAATTACCTATTTTATTATTTTAGAAACCCCCAAAAAAAAAGATCCAAAGGAAGAGGTTCTTGCATGCAAAGGTGATAGATCTTGTGCAATCTCCTCAATTAGAGGACCATGACTTCAAGCTCTAGTAAGAAAAAGATTATTGTTTGGACACCTTCAAAGTCCAAGGAGGGCTGCCTGATCAGATATTTGAAGGACAAGGAGTTGCATCCAGTCATGCATGCAACAAAATGTGAGGAAGGATTGAATGATCTTTCTAATCAGCCCATGCATCTACTAGAATCATAAATTATGGAGAAGATTTACATTTCAAAGGAAGGAGGAGCATCAGAGTTCAAATATTTAGCCATATTCTTCTCATGGTTTTCCTCTTCTTTCAAAAAGTTGAATGCATGGATCCATCCTTTGAGAAAAGGATGTTATTTTCCATAACCAATTAATGATTTTGTGTAACCTATCTCTACATCAATAATTAGAGTAGGATAGAGTAGGTTTATTTTCTGCAAATAAGTGCTTTACACATGCTATGTCTTCTTCTCTAAAGCTCAAAAACATGCATTTTTCTATAAAAGTTGCTACTCCCAAGAGTTTTTGCAGTTTTTTTTTTGAAACCAACAATGAAGAAAAGAAAACAAGCTCTAGATAGCTCCGAAGTAACTCAAAATATCTTTAGAAGCATCTTAGTGCACTTCTTAGAAAATCTCCAATTGCAATAAAAGTGAAAAAAATGGCTCTCAAAGCTCACTATAAGTTGCAGAAGGACCTGCAACATTTTAGGTGTGGGGGAGATGATGAAACAAAAATGTCTCATCTATTAGCTAAATAAAAAAATGTATTTTGCTTAATTATGAAGTTTATCAAGACTAAGCATGATGAGGAAAGTAAGAGATTTTTAGTTGGAGCAGTAAAGATTTCATCATATCTTGAAAATTATGATCTAAGTTCTTGAAAATTTTGGAAAAAAAGAAGTAAAGAAGATGAAAAAACCCATTAAATTTCACAAAAACCCAGTTCATGGTTTGAGAGGAAACTTCACCAATCCGATGCTCCAGAACTTTGTTTTCAAGCTTCAAAATTTTCAGAGCTAAAGAAGGATGTAAGTGAAGGATAAGTATGATAACATTTATGAAGAGGTTGAGTAGTTTGGGCTTCTATGAGAAGTTAAGGGACAACAGTTGAGAGCATCTAGGGGGCAATTCAAAGCATCTAAGACAGGTTGTTGGGTTATGCAAATAAATGGAGCATATATAGGAGAAATTTTTGGGTAGTTTGAACTTTTTTGCAAGCATCTAGGAGTTGTTTTATGAGATTTAATGATACACAAGGGAAATGCATGATTTTTTCAGCATTCAAATATATTTTTGGAGCTTGTTTGGGGGCTACAAAATAGGATATTTATTTTGGACGACCAAAGAAGATTGACTCAGCAAGATGAAGAAAAGACTTATCTTTTTCCTTGAACACATGTTCCTATCTTCTAGCAAGCTATTGTACAATTATAAGGCTCACCTTTCAAAATTATATAAAGTCATTGTAATCAAGGAATCAAATGGGGGAAATTTTTTATAAAATAATAGAGTTCAGTTTTTAGCAGCAGTAATGTAGTTGTTTGTAGTTTTCATTTCATAGTTTATTTTTCAACAATTTTTCCATTCTTTGTTATTTACATTTCCATAATATCTCTTTGAATATTTCTTAAGATATATTTCATTCCAACATTTTCATTTACCAGCTTTTAGATTAGATTTGTTTCAAGAAATTTCTTTCATGCATTGCCTTTCAATTCTATTTGTAGAAAAAGAATGTCATGCAAATGATTTCTTCTCTCTCTTGCATATTTCCATGGACACCGCCCTGGATTGACATTTATAATTAAATGATGAGGATTGAAGCAACCTTCATCAATGATGTTTAAGTTCCATAGACCAGAAATCACTAAGGGTGGGCAGCCATGTCACCACCTTTACATAATTGACGTGCCTACAAAAATCCATAGCGGAAGGAATACCGAGGCCGAGAACAACCACTTGAACAATCTCGCCCAACCCATCCAAATATGCCAAGTAAAACATAGCATGGCAGAGTTTGATTATCCAATGTTTGGCAATGTTCAAATCCAATAGTGAGGCCACGAACTGGGAGATTATGTTGGTGTTGCAACACGTCTAGTTCAAATCCTTCACATAGTCCCTCCCTAGGACCCATATAAATGCCATGATGACCAAGGGGTTCTTCATCTGCAACAAGTGTTTAAGTCAGTCATTATTGATCTATCCAACAAAAAAGACTTGTTACTTTTGGCTCTAGAGTCAAATTGGAGTACCTAGGACACTCGTATTGCAGCAGGAAATTTTCCAAAGTCAAAAGAAAGAAAAATGTTGTAGAAGAAACTTGCCAACTCAATGCAAACTTAATGATTGTTCTCGCAAGATGGGCATGCAATTTATAGGAAAATGTGTACTGGAGAGGCCCATAAATATAAATTTTTTTCCCATCAAGTAGCGACAGTAAATGTAAGTTGGCAATAAGGATTGAATGGTAAATTGTATGAAGGAGATTTGGAAAAGCTTTGAGGAGTTAATTCAAGTGTTGGAAATTTATGCTCACATATGCTACTTGCCACCATGTGTCCATCAACTTCAACAATGATAGCCAACTTGCTTGTGTGAAAAGACATTTTTTGAAGCCAACTCCTACTTAATTAATATAAATGTCCTATCTAAACACACTTCCCATTGCTCAAGGTTATCTTTCCCCAAGAACAGTGTAAGGAATGTATTAATTCCAATTCTACAGTGACGTTGGCATTTCTGAGAGGTACCCACTCCACAAGTATCACCTCACTTCCAACACTTAGCAAACTATCAATAATGGAAATGCATTTACCACATGTGCATTTGAGAATTGAATGAGCCAAAAGAAAAAAAATTCTAAGTGTTGAACCATTGAGTAAAGGCTTCTCTAAGGGTTGAGTCTGCAAAATTCTCCCAAGAACACGAAAATGGCTGAAGCATTGTCTTCTGGTCAAATCGCTAGAATCTCATTCACAAAGCCAAGCTATGTCAACATCTTTGGAGATGTCTACTATGCCAATGCTCCGGTGCCATAGGAACTAAGTTTTCCACATAGAAAAGTCATACAACCAGAAAACCACACGAAATATGAGGCAGTCAAATATTTTGCAGATAACATCTTCAACCCTAAGTCGCACATAAACCCTAAAATACTTAGGGAAGGGTAATTATAGAGAATGATTGCAAAAGGGTCAGCCGAAGGCCTTGTAACATGATTGGTATTGTAGTTTGCCACAATTCATGCTACCCTTGACGCATCCATGCCTAGAGATGGTAGATATATGCACGTAAAAGTTGGACAATGACCCCGAGGTCATTAATGGTATCAAGCTAAAGATCACCATCAATGTGGTGGCCATCCAAGATATGCTATGTATCCCCTCAAATTGGGATGCCAAAATATTCTACCATAGGAAAATGGAATATTTATGGGAAACATGGGAAAATAGTTGAAATTCTACAAAGATGAAATGGGAAAGGAGGGCCAAAAAATAAGGAAATTGTCTTCCCTCTCTCACACAAACAATTCCATTCAGATTTATAGGCCATCTTTTCAATGTTGGATTTTGTATATGGATATGAAAGGGACGACGAGGTTCTTGAGTTATAGATGGGCTTGGATCTCATGCTAAAGAAGGAAAATATTTAGAAGCGATTTGATTTCATTGAAGAAATCACAAAAAGAATGCTTAAGAAATTACACAATTATAATTGCTCTTTCAAGTTCAGGTATTCCAATTTTTTGGTGCATTTAATCTTACACCAAAACCATGAGTTATTTAGTGGTCATTTTTAGATAAATATATTTGATGCATCAGGATTATATAAACCAATTTCATCCTAGATCCATGTGCTTTCAAGCACATGGGATTATTATTCATTTGTTGACTACTTCCTACAACCCGTGCTTCTGGATTTATCTCAACATTCTCTGGGTAGGTTTTCCCCTGAGGGTTTAGACTGGATGAAAAATCACCAAAGCTCGATTGATTACTTTATGTGGGTTGATTTTACTTTTATCAGATATTATGGTTTTAATGAGGATCCCTTTAGGCTACCAAAATTTGTACTAGAAGACACTCGCCTTGGAGGCATGTCATTAGGAAACAACTGCCGAAAATGCTTATGGTGTCAGGAGGCACAAGAAATAAATCTACACACTTCCCCTCACAATTTCCAAAAGCCAAGTAATGCTCTTAAGGAGAGAAGAGTAGGATGTGTTAACTAGAAAGTTGGCCTACCTCAACCTAGTTCTTATTTGTGATAGATGGAAATACAATCCTATCAGGCATTTGTCTTTCAAGCATGAAGAACAGTCATATTGGGAAGCAAGGAAAAACTCGACCAAAGAGAGGGAATAAGTCTACATTGAACTATCTTTCATACCATTCATGTAACCCCCATGGCTCACTTTCTACCTAAGAGTGGAAAAATTATAACATAGTGTCCAGCTGGACAAGTCCCTCAAGACATAGTTGAAAAAAATGAAGTGGTTAGAGAGAAAAATAGTTGATTTATGGAGGTATCGACAGGAGATCAAGCAACTAGCTGCTCCATACATAACTGCTAAAGTAAATGATGAGCTCTTTGATGAGATTTATGATATGAAGGATAGATCCGGTTATGATCCTGAGTCTGATTGGGGGACTGAATAGGAGCATGCACCAGTTTCTGATCCACTTCCTCAAGCACTCGAAGCAGGGAAGAGGAAAGAAAAGGCATCAAACCACAAGGAGTCACAGATCTCATCTTCTACCAGTATCTTGACAAGGGGTTAGTGGACTTGAAGGACTTCAAGAAAACCTTCTACAATTTAGAAAACCCAAGGTTTGTCGAGATCAGTTGCTAGAGAATATGAAGCAACTAGTGTGCCCCTTGCAAAGAAAAGGAAAATCTAAGACTTGGGCAGGCCATGCTCCTTGAATAAGGGAGAAGAAGAAGTGGATTTTTCTCCACCGGTATCTTCGGCCCCAAAAATCTAGATAAGTTTCATACCTACCATCCTTTCTTCTATTGCATCGTTGGTTATTACTGCCCCCTCATTTGCAAAGCAAAAACCTCCATCCGTAGACTTTGACCCACTCATCCTTAACATGCCCCTAAATATATTTGATAGAGAGCCTCATACGGAGACCCCATGGGTTGAACGTGCATCTTTTGTCTCAACTATGATTGATTCTTTGATCATCCTATCCAAGGCACAAGTAGTAAGCACAAAGCCACAAATGTTATAGGTTCATCACCTTTCCCCACTTCCAGGCATATGCCTCTTTTTCCACTCACTAGCCCCTTTACCCCAATGAGCACCCCTTTTCCTTCTTAGGTCATACATGGCATATCGACCTTTTCCCTGATAGCACTTCCTTTTACTTCCTCACAAATTCAGCCAGCTAAAGGTACCCCTGCTGTTACCCTCTACGATCTCCCTGCAGGTGTTTCCGTTGGTGCACAAAGTATTGAGTCTTTGCAAGACATCAAAACCCTGGTGGAATTAACCAGACATGCCTAGCAAAAAAGGAAACAAAAGTTGCAGGAAAAAGCTACGACAAATCCAACAACCTTGAAGCTAGAAACCTGTTTCAACAAGGAACAAAATGCTCTCATGATCTCAGCTATGAGGTTGCAAGTGTCAAAACTAGAGGGAGATATGTAGTATGAGGATGATGATATCCAAGCTGTGGGTCCCAATTTGAGTGAAGCTCTCCTGAGTAAAAAATAAGGCCTTTCCAAAGCAACACAAAAGGTGGTCTACACTGATTATGAGAAATTGGACAAGAAATTGAAAAAGCGTGAGGTAGAGTTAATAAATGTGAAGGCCACTATGGATAGATTACAAGCAAATATCAGGGAAAAGGATATGGATATGGCCCACTTAAGGTAGGCACGAGATCAACAAGGTGAAGCTACTAAGTCATTTGAAGAAACTTAGAGTGAAGGGATTGACTTTATGCCAAGGTGCAAAGAGTGGAGTGCGAGGTTGAGGCTAAGCATAAGGCAACTGAAAATGTGAAAGTCCAAATGTAGTAGGTCATTAAAGAGCATTGGAATAAGTAGAAAAAGTTTTATTATACAACAACCTGAAAAAATGGTGTATGTGCATAGCTGCAAAAAGAACTATAGGAAAAAGACAAGCATAAGGTTGATATGTAGGAAGATTTGGCTAATGCCCAATATCAAGCAGCCAAGGATCTTTAAAAGGCCCAAGTGGAAACAAAAAAGGAAAGGTGGGAGAAGCAAGACATTGAGTCTATTCTATAGACTCGTAATGGAGATCTATAGAAATTTTTTGCTCAGAACTTTCATGCACTCTCTAGGAAACAGAGAAATTGAAGGAAAGCATGAAGGCTAAAGAATCCCATTTCCAATAGGAATTAGCTACAACACGAGGGTCCAAGCTCCTCTTGATACTTTGAGGATTGATTTCCTCCCATTGGGAAAGGATCATGATTGTGGTAGTGGCCCTAATGCCATTCTTGAAATTCCTAATGGATGCATATGAATTGAATATGAAGGTCAGCCCAATAGTCGAGCAAATTCTACATATGATCACCCCCCATTTGGAGGAGTCATGGAGGTTAATCTTCAAGCTATATAGGGCGTTAGAGGAACCTTTGAAGGATGTTGGAATTCCAAACTAAAGGGTAGAAACTAGAAAGGAAAATGAATTTATCACCTACAATCAAGCTACCCAGGAAAGTAAGGCTTGTCAATCAGCATTAACTAAGAAGGTTGAAGATATCAAGGAGGACTTACAGGCTCTAGTCCAACTTAGATTACCCTCCTTATTCTTAGTAGATAGAGGGGTGTTTCAAAAAAAGAGCAAATCAAGGATGCCATTAGGATCAAACAATAGGACTTTTCACCACTCCAGGGTTTGATCCCATCTCCCTCGATTAGGGAAATCGAGAAGGTGCTCCTCCAATTATCCTGACTCTACTACCACATCAGAGATGCTTCGTCAAAATGGGGAGGGGTTTCTTTCAAGGAGGTTCTCAATCTCAATCAAGCCTATGAGGCATTACACACACTTGTTTCACCTTCCAATGAAGACTAGGAGTTACAGCATGCTGCTTTCCTCAAAATCCGAGGATTCTTTTATATCTGGATTCATGCCTCCGCAAGCAAAGGCCTCTTGTGAGTCGCCATAAACTGTGGAGCAATTTTTTTTCTAAGTATTTTACTTTTGTTTTCGGCCCTTGCAATCTTCCTTTTTGGCTCTTACTTCTTTTTTGTGTTTTGATGGTACCGTGCCCCAATGGCTAAAGTTACTCCCGCAAAAAGGGATGCAATGTGCCACGTAGTGGGTACACAACTTTTCCTTTATTGCTTTCCTTTTAGGCCTGAGATGGGACATGTGGCTGCATGGCGGGGATTTTCCCTAAGCTACTCTCACGGGCTCAAAAATTTCCCACTAGTGCACCACGTCACTTACTTTTATTAGGTGGATTGTTTCACCCACGCGTGTATCTTTTCTTTAGAAGAGTTTTTCGGGTAGTGCAGTGGGCCCTATTTCTTCAAGTATGGTCTTTTGGGGTGACGTCATTATTCCATATAGTTGATCAGATTAGATTTTTTGTAGGCTGTAATATATGATCCTTCTCTGACAACATATCTTCGCAAAGCTTTTGCAACATTTGAAGCCATTAATGAAGCAACTCAATTTTTATTAGCAAAGAATGGTGTAATCAAATCAGATCTTTGATAAAATTGTAGGATATCAGACATGAACACCTGTTAGTGGTTCATCTCTATTGGTTGTAGTTGGCTCATCTCTCTAGCTCTATAAAATGGAATTGCAATGGATATATATATATATATATATATATATTTATCATCATCATTAGAGGAGAAGGTTTTCTTTAGAGTAGGGGAGGAATAGGAAGGTTTTTACCGAGCTTTGTTTTCGTGCTATGGCATGTTTAATTTGTTAAGTATTAGTTGGATTGGCATATGACCTTTTCTTTTATATGATTTGTTGCAAGAAAGAGTATTAGTAAGGAGAAATATTTGAAATTGTGCATTTATGGCCTTTGTCACAAATTTCTTTTTCCTATTCTATACATGCTGAAAGCTTTGTGTCAAATCATACTAATATAGTATTAGTGATTGCTTTATATGCCATTAAGATCTTATTTTTGATGCCATCTTTTGGAAATTGAATCATGTTCATTATACTCTTTCATTTTTTGTAAAGGTTATGCTGAAATTCATATTATGTTGTAAGAGCAAAAGGGTTCTATAAAGATTCAAAATATTTTTGTTAAAACTGGTGTAGACACTGAAATTTGGTCTAAGCCTGTGACTTCAATTTCTTGATAATTCGTATCTTCATGGTCATGATTAAATAATGTTAATTATTTAATTATTCTCTAAAGTCCTTAATTCTTCTATTAATTAAATAAACTTAATTATTTAGTTAATTCACTTTAACATTTATTCAACTATTAATTAAATAAACTTAATTATTTAATTAATTCACTTTATCTTTATTCTATCCCGATTAATTAAATAAACATTCTTTATTTAATTACATCACTAATGAACTTTATCCTCCTTCTTGAATTAAATAAATTCTTATTTAATTTATCTTTATCATTTTTCTGACTATAATTAAATAAATACTTTAATTATTTAATTATTCATTTAACCTTTTCACCACTGAATTAAATAAATCTTGTTTATTTAATTAATTCCTAAATGTTGAATCTTGAATTAAATAAATCATTTAATTCATAAAAGTCTATTTCAAACACATTCTTCTATATTTGGATAAACGCTTAAGTTATCTAAGTATTCATTCCTACTCAACTCAAGATCTATTTAAATTGGTCAGTTAACTCCTGATTTAATGTCTTAGTTGTTTTCGTGAGTAAAATCTTTGTCATACTAGTTAGTTAACTAGTTCTAACTCATATGCATGCACATGCTTATTAATTAAATATCTTTATTTAATTAATTAAATCTTGTGCGTGCGTTCGAATAGAATGTTGCTTTTTAATATATCTTTATCTTTCTCATGCAAAGATAATTCTTCTATTTTCGAATACCAAACTCGAAGATTAAATCATAATTTAATCTTTGTCTCTATCTTCTAGGTTTTATCACTCATGTTAGTACTAATAGTTATCTCAATGCATGTCCAATCTTTTAATCTGAATCATTTATCTATCTTTCGATTTTAGCCTCTCATTCGAATTCTCAATTTTCTATAAATTGATTTGTCTTTCATCATTCTACTCCTAAAATCTCATGACTTTTGGAAGCACTTGTTTAATCTTTGATGTTTTGCTAAATCACTATCACAGGCTATACTTGCACAAGAGAAATCTGAGCGCAATTATACTACTACAGTGAAATAGAGAAGGGCAATCAAGGTCATACATGGAACTACGTAGATATTGGGTGAGATTGTTTCAGTTTATTTATGTTTTAGCTTTCCTTTGTTCTCTATTGCTTAGCTTAGAATACATTAGAGCTTAGATTGCATTGAGTGTGTGCTTTTAACCTTTGCTGTTTCCATGATGTTACAACTGGGTTTCTTATTTTTGTCGAACCTTAATGGGTGCTTCCTATGGGGAGATATGAATGGCTGATCTATGCTCTTTTAGGCCTTAGTTGTTTTTTCTCTTCCCAACAATGAAGGGTGTATGGAATTTTATGTCCATTTTATCATAAATAAGAAGCTACTAGGATTTAAAATGTTGTAAAACCTTTGGTGCATCACCATCTTTTATTTTGTCTACATTTATCCTCCCCTTTTCCCCAAAAATGCAAAAAAGAGACAGCTTCTATAACAATCTGAGAGGTCATTCAGTGAGGCACAAACTGGTCCCCCACTTACTGAATTTCCCATAAGGCTGTTCGGGAGAAGTGCAAACTTTCATGATCAATAGGTACTTAGATCTCTCCCTTGAAGTTTTGATTCTAAAGTCTCTACAATTGAAGAAACGAATGATCTAAATGATTTGAAGTTGACTAAACTATATGTAATTCTAATTGCTTTTGAGATGAGATTTGAAAGTGAAGATTCTATAAGGAAAGAAGCTACTTTTAGAGTATCTAAGAAGGAGGTTGATCAAGATTGTGATATTGGATCAGATTGAGAGGAAGCTAATTTTTTCAGAAGGCTACAAAGAGGTTCCAATAAGTACAAAGGAAAGTTACCTTTTGAGTTCTTTAATTACGGTGAAATAGGGTATTTTATGGGTTTAAGTATCCCAATAAGAATTCTAACAATGCTAAGAAAAAGTGTGGAAAGAAATCATTTTAGAGAAGGAATAAAGGTCAAAGGAAACATAAGAGTTTCTACACTAATGAGGAAGAATACTACTCTACTTAAGAAAAAGATGAACATATCTCCAGAGAAAAAATAAAAGGCTATTTTTATGTATTTTGAGACTACTAAAGGAGATGCAAAAATGGATTTTGGAAACAATGAAGATGAAGTAGATCTTGTAGAAGAATTGTTGTGCTAGAAAGGAAATCAAAAGGCTGAAGAAAAAAATATACTAGTGAAGGCTAAATAAAAGGTATCTTAGAATTTGAAGAAAGTAGAAAAGATGATTGTTGATATGAAGACCCAAACAAAAGAAGCAAAAAGGATTGAAGAAGTTCTGATAAAAAAATTCTATCAAGATATAAGGACTATGAGAAGCTAGAAGGATAAATTGTGATAATAACAAAATATCTTGAGAAAGTGAATCAGTAGCTACAAATGAGTTTTGGAAAGAGTACTAAAACCCTAGATCAGATATTGGGAAGTTAGAGATCTCCACATGTCAAAATAAGACTTGGTTTTGATGATTAGAAGAGAAATATTTCAAAACAACCAGTGAAGTCTAGTAAAACAAGTTCAGAAGCGACTAGTTCTAGAAGTACAAAATCTGAAAGAGTTATTGCAAGTGATGAAAGCAAGACACAAAATTATGAATTTATTCAAGTTTATAAGAAGAGAAGAAGATCTTGAAGGCAGGGAAACAACACCAGGTTCAATTATCCTCTTTTACATCATTGTTTTAATTACAATATTTTTTGTAATAAGGCTGTGGATTGTAGAAGTGCTCCAGTAAGAAGAAATAATTTTGTTAGCAAGAATACATTTCCACCTCTATACAATTTCAATATCATTTTCTACAAATGCAACAACTTTGGACACATTTCTAGGAACTATAAAAAAACTTTGTAAGTCCTCCTCTACCAGAAAGTGGAAGAAAAGTAAAGTATCAGAGAGTAGGAGTCATGAATCAGATAAAGTCTGGATGAAGGTTTTGGAAGAGAAGTTAGAAAAATTAGTGATTGTTGAAATTTCTCTACATGCTCAAAAGGAGAAGAATATGTGGATCATAGACAAAGATTTCTCAAGCCACATGACTAGAGACAAAAGTAAGTTCATGAATTTCAAGAAAATTGAAGGAGGTTCTATGAATCTTGGAAATAATTCTATTTCCAAAATCACTGGTAAGGGTACTTTGAGTCTTGATGGTGGTAGAACAAAAACTCATGATGTTTTGTATGTTGAAGGATTAAAGCATAATTTGTTAAGTATGATTCAGATGTGTGATAAAGGTTATAAGCTATCCTTTAGTGTTGAAGGGTGTGAAATCAAGAAATCAAGTACTGGAGAACTAATTGTAGAAGGAAGAAGGACAAATAGTGGGATTCATCATCTTAGTGAGCTGAATAAACAAAATTGTTTTAGTGTGTAGAAAGAAGAAAGTTGGATTCAAAAGGTTGGGGCATATAAATTTTGATGAAATTGTGAAGATTAGCTCAGGAGGAAGGATTTGGGATATTTCAAATATTAAGAAACCTTAGTCTATAAGCTACAAACCATGTCATGAAGGAAAATAGATAAGAAGAAAATTTCCTGCTAAAGAATATTCTACTTTGAAACCATGGGATTTGGTTCATACAAATCTATGTGGAGCTATGAGGACAAAAATTCTACAAAGAGACATGTATTTTATGATGCTCATTGATGATTACACTAGGATGAATTGGATTGCCTTTCTAAAAGAGAAGTCACAGGAATTTAAGAAGTTTAAGGAATTCAAGGCATTAGTAGAGAATGAAATTGGAAGACCAATCAAGGTTTTGAGATCAGACGTGGTGGAACCTTAAAAATATCATGTTCCACTAGTCTATATGTCTTTACTTGGGTGGTTTTTGGTTCTGAAATGAAACAAGGTTTTAGGGTTTGATGCTACTTGGAGGGTTTTACTTAGCACTTTTTTCTCTCTTGTAATTCTTTTTATTTGGTCTAATCCTTCATTGACTTGGTATGGTCAGTCTCTGGTTAGTTCAAAACAACTTGAGCCTTTTGCGTCCATGCATTGACCAACCCCTTACACCTAAGGTTTCCCGTTTACCCGTTGCATGTTATTTTCTTCTCATATCTTGTTCTGAGTTTTATATTTTATAAGGTTAAAGGTTGGAAAATTTTGGCCTTTACATCCTTTGTTAAAAATGATCTTAAGTATTTTGAGCCCTTACTTTTTGTCTTACATAGTCAGTCCCCCTTTTTAAAACAACTTGCAAGCACTTGCATAATTCTTCCCAATTAAGTTTTGCTTACTGCTCAACATATCACTCATTGCTAATAGCCCTATGACCACTTGTGTTGAACTCACGATGAGTGATGGGCCTAAGTTATTATGTATCACTACCTTGTTTTATGTCACAGATAGGTTTCAAACCTTGAGTCTCATATCAGTGATGCACGATATGAAGGATCTCCTTACTATCGCTAGTTGCCATTGTATTGTTGATCACCAAAGTGCTTTGAGTTCCAAATTAGTGATACATGATAACACTATGGCCTTTACATTTCTAGTTCCTTGCCCATTGTGCATAGATGCTTGCTTCCCTTTTCCATATCAATGATGAGCGATGGAGTCTATGTTTCCAATGTTATATCGCTAGTTTGAATGCTGATAAGGGCGATGCTTGCATGACCATTGATCCTATTGCAAGGGACACGTGGCTAGATCTTGACCTATCGCCACCATTCTTCCATCACCAATGTGGTTCGACTGATATGAATCAAACCAATGATCAACAATGGAAATATAAAGTCAAAAGAGGAAGACCAAATCTAATGGATGAGACTTCATCACATATATAGTTCATATCGCTGATGGTGCATCTAAAGGAATGGAGTATTGGTGATGAGTGATGGGAAATCAAGTCTTATGCCCATTGTGCTACCTAAAACCATCACAGTTATAAATGGCAATCTAAAGAACATATCAGCAATGAGCAATGGGATATTTGATGGAATATTCCCCTCATCGTCGGGTACTAAGGCATCACAGATCCATTCAAAGGAATAAAGAATGAAGTAGCGATGAGTGATAGCCTCAGAGTAAAAGGTGGTAAAGGAAAATGAGGGCGACATGGAAGCATCTAAAGAGCATCGCTGAAAAAAGAGGAGAAAGGATAAAGGAGAGCCATGGATGATCTTTTAAATCAAAATGATCAATGACCAAAATTTGAAATTAAACGACCAAGTGTCACTCGCACGAGATTTCTTTCAGGCATTAATGGTAAAGACACTCCATTCCTTGGCCATAAAGAAGGTTTTTGGCTCATTTGTACTCACAATTACAATCATTTGAGAGTAGAAGAATTGATCAAGTTTGAAGAGAAGGATGTGAGGAGCTCAAGTGAAGAAGTGCAGTGGCATTCAAGGCTGATTTTCCTGGGTAAGCAAGTATTTTCACCTCTGTGGAAGTTGTAATTTAATTAAACTAGTTAGGGTAAGAATAATGATTAACTCAAAAAGCACTAGGTTCTTAGGGTTTGAAGGGTTTTGTTGTTATACGAGTTCATATAAGGTGGTAGAAATTGAGTAAGATTTGGGAGGGTTTTTTCTTGTATCCTACAAATTTTATTTTTCAAAGCATTAAAATTAGTAAGCCCTCATTTATAAGTGAAATTCATAAAGCCTAAGTATACATAATGAGCCATCCCAGTGAATCCTCGGGAGTAGGGGTAAATCAAGGCAAAAAAATCCCAAGGTTGTTAAACCTAAGCTAGAAGTCTTAGAGAAGTATGGAAAATCTAAGGGAGAGAAGAGAGATTTTGCTAGGTTCATGAAAGGTGAATCTAAGGATATTATTGAGGGAGGACAATAGATTGGAAAAAGACCTATAGGGAAAGGTGTTATGACCAACAGGCTGATTGAGAATGCTACTAGAATTAGTGAGGTCTCCTTTCTTGAGAGTGGCTAGGAATTATGCTGGATGCTATGGTCATCTTGCTGATATGTGGTTGTAATTGATGTCAACACTATTAGCATGTGGTGTATTGAAGGCTGTATATGTCGAGGATATTGAGAGAATTGTTAAAAGAAGTGTTCTAGGTTCTTTGTGGAACTGTGAAGGTCATGAAGGTGTCTTGTTCTGTACATTGAAGATTAGTTGGTGTGGATTAAAGGATTTTCTGCTAAGTATATCTATTTCATCCACCAAAAATTTCAAAGGTCCGTGTGAAGATCTGACTGTGTTGTGAACAGTTGTGTTCTGATAGTATTTCTGTGTGTTCTGTCAGTGTTCCTAAGTGAAGTTTGTATGTTTCTGGTGCTATGGATGTTTCTTTGTTAGTTCTTGTTGTTTTTGGATGCTTCTAGATTGTGCTTTATCTTTGTGGTACGTCCACATTGATCTGTGTGTTCGTGGTCAAATATTTTTCTCTGTATGTTCAGTTTTTCATGTTCTTAGCCGATATGATGGTGGTAGCGTGTTGTGGATCTTGGAGGTGAAATTAATTGAAGTATTTTTGTGTTGGAGTTGTTAATTTGGGTCTCCACTATGCTGTGTCTGACCTTGGTGGATTCACATTGCAAATTTATTTGTAATTTGGCCAACTTTGAAAATATGTTTTATATTTTCTAGCCGACTAAGTTGTTGATGTAATCTCATGTTGTAGATATATAAGAGTGATTGTTTGAGTGAAGGTAGTGTGTGCATAAGAATGAATGTATGCCAAAGAAAGTGCAGATGTGCGAATAGTGTTCCTATCATTCGATTGTAGAGAAGAGTGAGAAGAAGGTTGAGCGAAGAGTGAAGAAGGTTTTTCTATGCTTAATTGGAACTGTAATTAGGCTTGTGTAGAAGCCATTATTTTAGTTCATACTCTGTGGATCTAATCCATATTACTATATTGTTGGGTAGTGAGCCCTCTTGTACTTGAGTAGTGAGCTCTAGGCAGTCTGCTTGAATGCATGTGCATTCCCATTATTCATATACTTTTAACAGGGTATAATATTGTGGACTAACATCCGCCATGGTTTTTCCCCTAACAGGGTTTCCATGTAAAAATCTTGGTGTTCTCTATGTTTCTGATGTGTTGATTGTTCATGGTTTATTATTCATTCATCAGATCTGAGATTAAGTTAAGCTTGAAAAGTTTAAATATTCTGTAACAACTGATTCACCCCCCTCTCAGTTGTCTATCCTTGTTTTTCCAACAATTGGTATTAGAGCCAGGTTCCTCTAAAGAAGTTTATAAGCTTGAGGTGATTTGAGATGGCATCATAAAAGGATAGTCCTAGATTTGATGGAACAACCTAATCATTGTGGAAAGCTAGGATAGAGTGTCATTTAAAGTGTATTGGTGAATCATTCTAGAAAATTACAAAGAATACATATGTTATTTGTCAGAATGGTCCTTCCACTATTGATGAGGTTAAAGAGGCTGAGAATAATGTCCGGGCTATGGAAGCTTTGCTGAGTGCTCTAACAGATTCAGAAATGACAAATGTGTTAGGTCTAAAGACAACTCATGAGATGTGGACGAAGCTGGAAACTTTGTATGAAGGAGATGTGCATGTGAAGATGGGTAAGCTACAAAGTTTGAAAGGAAAGTATGAAAATTTGAAGATGGGTGAAGATGAAAATATTTCTTCTTTTATGCAGAAAGTAAATGAAATAGTGATGGGTATTAGATGTGTTGGTGGAACTCTGGAAGAGGAAGAAATTGTGGCTAAGGTGCTTAGATAATTTCCTACCTCCTACAAAGCGAAGGCTCATGCTATTGAAGAATTCAGATCATTGACGAATGTGATAAGGGATACACTGATTGGAAAACTTGATGCCTCTGAGTTGAGCGAATTTGGTGATTCTGTTCCTAAGACTGAAACTGCATTCAAGGCTATTGTATCTGGAAGAGACAAGCAGAGATATGATCTGGGAGAGAGTTCTAGAAAAAATTCAAGTATGAGGAAGAGATGAAACAACTTGAAGAGGAAGAGAAAGGACTAGAAGAGATGGAAGCACTGATTGTGAAGACGAAAGGTAGTGGACAAGGTAAGCATAAAGGAAAGCTGCCTATCAAATGTTTTTCTTGCAGTAAGATTGGCCATTTTGCATTGAGATGTCCTGAAAGAGTCCCTAGATCTAAGCCTTACAAATCTAGATTCCAAAAGAAATGTTACTTTGTTGAAGGAGTGACTGATGATGAGTTTGACAAAGATAATGGAAATGAAGATGGTTGGGTCCTCATTGCTATCAAGGAGAATAGTACTGAGGCTACTGAATCTGCTAAAGTTGAGAAAGCTCTTGCAATGTGAATTGAAAAAAAAGATGAGTGGGTCATTGATAGTGGATGCTCACATCAGTATGACTGGT
>VDFB02380151.1:0-22155 GCA_007258455.2 Sequoia sempervirens | reverse complement strand
GAACTAGAAAAGAGAGACATGGAACTAAGAAGATCAGAAGCCAGGTTGGAGGAAATATCAGAAAAAGCTACACAAATCATCAAATGTAGACCTCCATGAAGGACATATGTGTTTTTTTTACAAGAAATATTTCTACATTTTCAATTTAGCAAGTTAATTAGTAAACCGTCTATTGGCATGAGTAGAACTTGTGAGTTTCTTAATACTTTTGTTGCTTCTACACTTGAAGAATAAGTCGTGTGAGTATTGCTTGCACAATTGTGTAGTGCTAGATGAAATGGAATGAAACCCTCTAATTTTTGTAGGGGATCTTCAAAATAAGAGCACTTGCATCCTATTATAGAAATGAGCAACTCAAGGGTGAGATAATGGAAGAGTATGTGGATAAAGAGAAATCAATTACACTTCCCATAATGAGAGAGGCTAAAAACCCTGATGTAGTCATTGATGAATGGTTGAAGCTCATTGATCATAAGGGTGTGGGCAATAAAATCATGAAACTTAGGAAGGTAGATTATGAAAGAATGCAAATGTTAGCTATGGGTATAGGACAAAAGTGCTAAAAACATGTACAAAATAAATGGAATAGCCTAACTCTCAAATTACAAAAGAAAGAACCTCACTCAATGTATAATTTTACAACCATGCTTCAAAGGGTACATAGTTACATAACAATTGGTATTGGGAGAGGAATCTACTGGGTGCCACTTACATTTCACCCACCTATGTTTCTCTAGCTGATTCCACACTGGTTTGAGAAGAAGGGTGAAGAATGTGAGAGAGTTGGACATGTCAAAATGACTCAGCTTTTGAAGTACATAGGTTTTTATTTGAAACAGATGCAAGGAGTTAATGTTGTTATGGACCCGAGGCATATAACCTTACAATACAATCAACACCCCTAGTGTTTTGCTTGGGGACAAGCAAAACGCTAGTTGGGGGGAGTGATGGGTCTAGCTATTAGCTCATTTTATTGCTTTAATGTATACTTTTAGACACTTTTAGATATATTTCCTAAACAAGACTCCTATATTATATTGCCTTCTCATACTTATTATGTAGGCTTGGGCCTAAAATATAATGATGGAAATATGGTTATGATATAATGAGTATCGCATGGCTTATACATAGATATGCATGAAATGTGGATGTAATTCCATGTTTTAATTATGATAGTTAGACTTGTGTACATGCTTTGTGAATTAACCATTTTGTAGCCAAAGAGGAACTATAGCATGTAGCAGTTGCAAGATGAGCCCGTAATAAAAGGATGACTGAGACAACAAAACAAGGGAGTTCTAGATTAAGCTGAATGTGATGATTGTTGATTAAAGGCACCTAATGGATGTTGAATGTGCATTTTTATGACTAGTTAATAAGCGTTGAAGTAGAAGGATTCCTTTACTGAAAGGATTTTGACAAATGTTTGTGTGTTTACATGTATATTTGTTTTATAGAGTTTTAGTCCTATTAGGATTCTTCTTTATTTTCATTTATGGGTTGAATAATTTAGTCTTAACTATACGCTCAGATATTTATGAGTGGAAGTTAATGATTAGGGTTAGTTTTTGCTTTGAATAAGACTCCCTCAAGCTTGTATATAGCTAATGGTTGAGTCCTTAGGTCATTTAGTAAGTTTTTCAGTTTTCTTATCAGTTATTTTTAGTTTTAGGACATTATGGATATTCAAAATGATTGAATACAATCCATGAGAAGATCTTGTGCGAATTTTTCATGATATGCAATGAATGAAGTTGATTTCACTGGATGCATAAAATCTATTAGTTAGATTTGGTTTCAGTTAAAGTGGGAACAACCACTTGAGTAGGTCACTCAAGGTAACTATTCTTCACTTTATTTTCCAATTATTTATTTATGTTTAATGTTTGTTTCATGTTTCGTGAAATTTATGCAAGTTAAACTAGAATCTCTTATTTTGCTTATTATTAATGAATGCTCCTGGATATGCATGTAATGGTTAACTAGTAGTACTCCAAAGGTCAAATCAGCAGAGTCATTAGTTTTTATCAAATTTGAGTTGATACAGTAATGTTTTATTAGTAACAATTTAGTTGCAATCTAAGTTGTAGGTACTCGTAGCTATTAGTTATGGTTTGTCTTTTATTGTTTCACAATATTGTGAATTTTCAGAAGTAGAATCACTTAAATAGGATAGTTTAGGTAGTTTTGAGTCTTTGAAGGCATATACAATGTTGCACCATCACAAGTTTACAAATCTTGGGTTGACATTTTAATGTAGTCTCTGCAATGTTGAGTGAACTGTTTAGTCAAATAAACCTTTGAATTATGTAGGTTCTACTAAGTTTTTAATACTTTAGTTTAGACTCTACAGTCATTGTATGTCACTTCCATACATGTCACATAGAATTTCTTGATATGATCTTTTAGATTTCCATGCCCTTTGTATTTTTCAAATTTGGGGATCTCAAATATTGGTGGAAATGGTATCATTGCAATGTTATGATCAAAAGGATATAGACACAAGTCTCGTTGTGCATACAATTTCTTTGTTTTTCTAGCTTGGATATCTTGAATTTGTTGTGGAGCATATGTGTTGTATTGAGGAATGGTAGATGAATTGTATGCAGGATTTTGATGAGGGGTTGTGTTCGTATTGAATGTGTTATATGGTGCGTATGGTGGATTTTGATATTGCAGATTAAATGGGGATAATGGTAGTGGTGTATTGTATGCTCCTTGAGAACTTTGATTCAAGAAAAATTCTTATGAATTTGCATATGGTTGATGTTGGTTGTAATATAAGCCTTGTTGGTGTTGTTGTTGTTGAGTATACTATTCTGCTTATTGTTGTGCTTGAAATTGAGCTTGTTGTTGTGCTTTCCATTGAGCTTGTCATTGTTGCACTTGTAATTGAGTTTTTTATTGTTGACACACAATAGATTGTTGATAACCTAGAGCATTTTTTCCTTGAGGTGATGGAATGGTGTTTTGATTTGGGACAAATTTGTTTAATTAAATGTATTAGCTTTGATTGGATGTTTTGATTTTGTGGAAGCATATTGTGAGTAGCTTGTGATGGAGGATTGAGTTGATTTTGGGGTGGTTGATGTGTGATCAAATTTTGATTGTTGGACACCTGATTTTGATTTGGAACATGTTGAGCTTGTTGTGAAATTTCTCCTTGATTTTGTCGTGCAATAAGTCCTTGAAAAATTTGGGATTGTGATGGAGGAATACATAAGTTTGAGGACCCATTTGACTTTGCATTGTTTGAGGAACTCCTTGATGTTGAACCAAAGGTTGGGATACTTGATATGATACCACTTAGTATTGTGATGTTAGTGGCAAACTTTGATTTGGGATTAACTGATTTAGAGGATTACCTTGATTGATTTGATTTGGGACCAATTGATTTGATGTATTTCCTCGATGTTGAGGAACTTGTCGTGGAACCATTTAATTTTGGGGATCAATTGGATGGTTTTGTGATGATTGACCTTGCAATGTTGTGTTCACTTGTCCTTGGAGATTGACTTGGGGTTGTTTAACACTAGGGACATTTGTTTGAACCTGTAAGATGGGGTTAGAAATAAAATAGCATAGATAAAGTGACAACCAACACTACTAAGCTATTAAACCACATCCAACAAGAGAAAACAAATAATGGAGAGAATAAAAAATGCAAAACATAAAAGAAATCACTCCCCATTATGGTTGATTCTTTCTCTTGCGCTCCTTCTTGTTATGCAACTTTGCCCTCAAATTTGTTTAAACACTTGTGCAAAACCTGCAAATGGTAGCAAGAAAGTTGGAGACAATTAGCTGTTAAGCTGAAAATGGAGAAGGAAGGTTGCTTTTATAGACAACCATTCGAACGGATGGTTGAGATTAATCTTCTAGAAAGATTCCAAGATCAAGAGATGAGAATGCATGAGAGAGATGTTACAAAATGGATGGTTGAGATTAAGTCTCATAAAAGATGCCAAGATCAATGATCTGGAATTGATGCACCAAAAATATGCCATGCATGGAAAATCTATGATGTTGATGGCTATGATGTTTGACAGCTATGACAGACATGCAAGACATGCAGGGTATGACATAAATGAATCTTATGATAGGGGATTATGACATAGCATCTTTGACTAGGTGGAGGTGCATAAATAATTTATTTTAAATTATTTATTCAAAATGGAGGAAAATGACAAGTGGCAAATAAATAATTTATCCAAATTATTTATTTAGATAAAATGACAAAAGGAGGATTTAATTAAATTAATCAATTTAATTAAATGGGGAGGTGGAAATTAGACTTTAAATAATTAATTTAGATTAATTATTTAACAGGGGAGGTGGCAATTAGACATGGATAATTAATTTTAATTATTTATCCAAAAGAGGAATGAAACACAATTAAATAATTTTGACAATTATTTAATTATAGAAGAATAAAAGGTCAAATAAAAAAATATGATTTATTTAATTATTGAAGAAAGGGATATATTAGCGACACAATTAAATAATTTTAATTGATCATGATAGAATAAAGATGAGAAGAATTAATTAAATAATTAAAATTATTTAATTAATAGAGGAATGTGGTCAAACCTAATTGAATAATTGAAGTTATTCAATTATCAAAGAACAACGACCAAGAAAAATGACGCTCGCAGACTTAAGAAATTTTTTAGTGTCTATAGAACCTTTTGGGTATTTGTTGTGATTGAAGAATATGGTTGGGCATGAAATGTTGGTGCCATGTTTGTGTTGTGGATATGTGATGTAAGTGGCATGCTTGGATGTTGAGGGTGTTGTGTAATGGAAATGTTTTTGGGGATGCTTGTGTTTTGATTACCCAAATTTGTGTTGTTCCTTAGACTTTGAGTGTTACCAAATCAAGTTACTTGTTGAGTTTCAAGACTAGATGAAATCACCATAGAAGTTAAAGATTGACTTAGTACATGTAATGAATATGGTTGAGTGATAGATTGAACAACATTTTGGACCAAGGGTTGTGTGATAGCTATTTGAGGAATAAATGCAACATTTCCTAAAGGTTGTTCCCTAAGTGTGTTAAAATCAAATGTGGAAGGGAGTTTAGCTCCTTTTTTCAAGGCTAACATGTATTGGGTTCGATTCAAATTCATCATGCCTTTGATAAGGCGACGAGTCTTAGGATCTTGTTGCTACTCAAGTAGTTCATCTTTGATAAGTTAATTGTGATTATTGGTAACATCCTTTACTTGGTACCCCATTTCTTATGAAGTTTGAGGTGGATTTTGTGATAGAGTTGTGAAACTTCTAGGATCAAATTCTTACATTGTAAGGTTTTATTGGTTTGGATCACACATGGTAGATAGATTTTGGTTTTGCTCCATGTCTCTCTTGTGTTTTGACCTTGTTGTTACCATAAAACTTGGATCAACCTTTGGAGTAGTATGATGGGATTTGTATTGTTAAAACTGTTGAGTTGATTCATTTTTTTCTAAAAGTGAGCCTGTAAGGGATTTAGGACCAATGATGTTATGAATGGTGAAGTATGAGTGATGTGAGTGACAAAGAACTCTCAATTTTGGACAAAACTAGACTTAAGTTTTGATGTTTGTGTTTGGTGAGAATGCTAATGAACTTGTAAATCCTAGAAGTAGACTTGTGACTTTAGGATAAATTTGTTCAAAAGGATGTGTACTAATCCAACTAAATGTGTGAAAAGGGATGTGTTTCCAAACATGTAGCTAATTTAGATAATGTTTTTGTGAAAACTTGGTATAGGAGATTTGTTTGTCCAAAATGTAAAGTTGTTTGTGAGATGAGATGTTTAATGTGTTGGTGTTAATGTGTTGGTTAATGTTTGATCCTAATGTTTTAGACCTAATAGGGACTTCTAACAAGATCAAGGTGTCGAGAGACATGCTTTTTCCTTTGAGTGTTTAAACCTAAAAGATCAATGATTGTTTGATAAAGGAACTTTGGTATGATGTTTAAAGGTGTAATATACCCAAAATTGTTTTGATAAAAAACAAATTAAGTATGCATTTCCTTGTTTTCTTTTATTGTTTTGCAAGACCAAAATGTTTTGAAAATAGGACCAAGGTGTACCTACTTTGTGGTTAAATTCTTAAGATTTGATTAATGTGAAATTATTTTTACCATGTGGAGATCTTGATTATGTTTGAGCTAAAATGTCTACAACCAAGCAAATGGTTTTCCACAAAGCTTAAATTTTGTCAAAAAATAAAGATGTTAATGTCACATTCCCCTAAGTTAACTTTGAAATAATGAGTAGAGATATGAACCAAAATACTAAGAATCCACTAAGATATTCTTTTAATAAAAACAGTATATACTTAGGGTCATGTAGTAGTACAATTTTCTTCAAATGCACTTCAATATATTCAAAGGGTTTAAAATTTTGTGACAATGTTGATGCTTGTTTTTGAGTTTAAAATGTCAAGCAATGTATTTAATGATTCAATAGGTGAGGGGGATATTTCACAAGCCTTCTTCCATAATTATCACTAGTTTAGCTTAACAAAATTAGTCAATAACATCCTAGAGGAATAAAGGTACTTTTTTTGTAGTAGGCTTACCTCACCCCGAAAGAGTGATATAATCCAAATCTATGGAGGGGTAAAATAGGACATACCAAGGTCATGTACTACCTTGATACTCTTGGATTTGTAAAAGAGAACGAACTCTTAAGCCTTACACCTCAACCATAAACCAGACATGGTAAGTAACTTCTGGGAACGATGCTATTCCTGTGCACTACTTTGAAGAATCGCTTTGGAAAACTTGGTTGATTTATAGATACAAAGGTTTTTAGTGACTCCGTGAACACCACTTGGTATACTTCAAATGGGAGACACTAAAGTCTCTAGCTTCCCCTAAGTGACCCATTTGTTCGCATGAGAGTAGGTCTGCAAGGTAGCCATTAATGGATTTATGCTACTTATTTTCGTTTTCACATATTTTATATAGCTCATCGGTAAACATGTTTGAAGTTCACCTTGAGTTATTCATTGTAGGATGTATCTCAAGGGAGGCCCTCTTTAATAAAAGAAAAAGGAATAATATATCTCTTCACCCAAGATGGCACAAAGCACAAGGGGAGAGGATATGTAGCAAGCCTTTGGGTGACTCAAAAAGTGTGTAAACTAAGAGTGTTTCTCTTTACCCAAGATCACATGAAATGTAAAGGGAGAGGATACACACTAAATGTTTACCAATAATAGAAAGAAAAGTAGACAATGGTTCATTTTAGTGCACTAAAAAGAGACGTGAATGTTCATTTTAATAGCATCAAACTAAGTGTGAATTTGCCTTGTTCAATTTTAAACCAAATTGAAGTGTGAGGATGTTTGGTTCGATTTTAAGCCAACTTTAAAATACTCATAGCATTGTAAGTTATTAAGCCCAAATTGAAAGTTATTTACTCTAAAGCATGAAATAAACAAGGAGTTAGGTCATCATCCCATGAGTGTTTAAGAACACTTTTAAAAGAAAAGATTAAATGATGCCATTACAAGTGTTAATGAACATTTTTCTCCTTCACTTGAAGATTCTATGCTCTAATTTAAATTTGAAAAATAGTTATCCTTACACAAGCAAAGCACAAGTCAGTAAATGATCTAAAAATAAATCAAATTGATTATTCAAAGTAAACATGAAGATTTAATTCTTTATTTTACTTGATAAATGCACTACTTTGTTAGTCAACAAATATGCTAAAATTTAACAAATGCATCACTGCATGACAAATGCACGACTTTGGCTTCAAACAAATATGTTGGAATCTGACAATTGTGTCACTCTGGTAAACAAAATCACCGAAATAGAAAGGTGACAAATGTGTTGCTTTGGCAAAAAAACAACTATGTCACAATGCAAACAACTATGCACCAATGCACACATATGTGTCACAGTGCATCAATTGTGTCACTCTAGCTCAAAAAAATTGCATCGCCTTGCCTCAAAAACCTAAAACATACAAAAATCTCAAAGAAAATTCATCAAATTTGATTATTAAAACCCTCCTAATTCCAAAATGTGAACATGATCACAAACTAAGCTAAACATGATTTAATTGCCAAATTAAACCAAGTATTTAACTAATTAAGCCATGCTCCCAATGAAATTCTTGAAATATTAAAATAGGAAACCATTAAAACATCAAATATCAATGAAATGCTTGGAAAAAAACATAATTAATACATCAAACCTCATCCCATTGGGGGATTGGTGTTGAATTGATGTGGAATGTTAGCCCTTTCCCAATCCCATAGTTGAAAACAAGCTTGAAGATGATGCTCCAATGGAGAATTGATGGAAAATGATGCAAGATTGGCTATAATAGATGCAAATTGGTCAAATGTTCATAAGGATTGCTCTAAAAATGACTATAATGCAAGTTGTCTCAATGAATGTGGATGAATTGTTGATGAAATGGAGGCTATTTATAGGAATTTTGAGTGAATCAATGGTCAAGATCAATTTGATTAATCAATGAATGTAAATTGATGAGAAGAATTGGCATGGATCTAGGATTCAATCCATAGATAGAATAATCCTATGGATTGATGCAATTAATTAAGGAATGAAATTGATTTGAAAAAACACAAATCCTAAAATTTAGGAAGAATGTGTAAGATATTTCCATTTAAGAGGGAAATTGTTTAAATTTGAATTGGAGGAATATTCCTTTGCAAGTAGGAGAAATTGGAGGGATGAAAGAAATTAGCCAATTGTGCGAGGTGGTGGAATTAAAAGATTTAATTAAACAATTAACTTATTTAATTAAAAAAGGGATTTAATGATATTTAATTAAATAATTTAGATTATTTAATCAAATGAGAGGACCTAGGGAATTTAATTAAATAATTTATATTATTTAATTAAATAGGATGAAAACTAGTATGGAAGAGGTGAATTAACTTAATAATATCGATTATTCGATTAATAGAAAAAATTGGTGAATTTAATTTAAAAACAATTATGATTATTCAATTAAATAGTTGAAAAAGGTCAAATTAGGACAAAAATGATGTTAGTAATCGAGTTTAGATGTGCAATATTGATCAAGACAATTTTAAGTGTCTACAAATATGCATATAATATTATTCATGTGTATATATATATATTATAATATGTTCTTATTATTATATATATTATACATATATTCATATATCTATTCCAATCAACTCTATATATATATACACACATATATATATATATATATACATATTTATGTCTATATATTATATGTATATATATACATATAATATTATATATGTATATATATATACATATATATATATATACATATATATATATATATATATATATATAATATATATATATATATATATATATATATATATATATATATATATATATATATATATATATATATATATATATATACATATATATATACATATATATATATATATATATATATATATGTATATATATGTATATATATATATATACATATTAACATATATTTATATATATATATATAAAATGTTCATTTTAAACATAATAACATATTTATATATATGTATGTGAATGTTCGCATATGTATTACGTATCTACATATGGGTATATGTAAACATTACTATCTACGTATGCTCATACCTACATACATACTTATGTATGCACAATCGTGAATATAGACAACCATCCTAACTTTTCTATCAACCCAAAAATCTATCAATTTGGTTTAACACTTATCGACTCAAAACTTAAACTGACTCGACAAGGTTCCTCTAACCTATGTTCATGAGTGTGTGTGTGTGTGAACTTAGATAGACATACCAATGGTTCCCATACCAAGCTCCTCTCCTGGGTGATACTCTCTCTCCCCCTTTGGAGGTTCGAATCTATCCTACATCCAACTTAGTGCAACATGTATGTAGTAAGTTGATACATATAAATCATATTCATTGTATATCATAAGCATCATTAAATCATTTAAAAATAGTTTCATCATAATACATATTCATAGATTTCATTCATCCATTGAACGCCATCAAAACACAATCTTGAATTTAAAATCATTTTTACTCATGAAGTTAAAAGTAATTTGGTAACTTAGAAATGAGTGTAACATTTTCCTTATCTAAAAAAAGTATAGTCATTTAGTTTTATTGTGATATTGAATTAGATTAATGTATTTATTTTCAATAAACATATTTTGTTTACTTTGCTTTGTTTTCATTTAGACTAATTTGTTTATTAAATATAAAAAATACAATATTTTCAATACTTATAATGATCAAACAAAAAAATTACAATACTTTTTTATATATTTACTATGTTTAAAATATTACCACTTGACTCAACAAAATCCACTCCTCTAAGACAACAAATTATTTTATTTTTTTAAACATACAAAAAATTAGATTCTTAAAACTCATCAATACACCTCTTCTCAATATTCACCTTAATTTTTTCTTCAACCTCAATTTCATAAGTACAAATGAGCTCATTTTAAATTATGATTTGACTTTGTAAAAAACTCTAAAATAAATAAAATATATATTTTCAGGGAACCATTAGATATAGAGTTCAAATTTCAAACCACTAGAAATTGTAAATAAGCTTTTTTTTTCTGCCGCGCTAAAAAAATTACATGGGCATAAATTAATTCATTTAACGGTACAAAACTGGAATTTCATTTAACGGTACAAAATTGGAATTGCTTACAAATTGTTGTGTATCGTCAGCCGGGTCTGGTTCAGTTTGGGTTTTTATTTGTTGGCCAGGCTGGTTGCTGGTCATTTTAAGGAACTGTAGCAATGAGGGCCGTCGTTCAAAGAGTACTGTCCGCTAAAGTAGAGGTATGCCAATTTTGGCTGCGCTTATGCTATTTTATTTATTTTTCTTCGAAATGAATTTGTGGGTTTTACAAAGTTTCAATCAAATGCAGGTTGAAGGCCGAATTGTGTCTGAGATAGGGCCAGGCTTATTGGTCCTCGTCGGTATCTTGGAAACCGACGTCGAGTCAGATGCTGACTACATGTAAGTAATGCCTTCACATTTTTCATCTTAATGAAGATTTAAAACTTTGTATCTTCATTCAGCACTAGCAGAACATTTGGCTAGGCATGGCAAACTTTTAGACGAATATACAATTAGGCCAATCTGTGTATTTTCTTGGGAAATAATTCTTGGAGGAGGTTATAGGGTCGCTTTTAAGTCCCTGTGGGGTATGCTTTCGACACTTTTTTTTCTTGCAATTTGTAAATATGGACGACGCTAGAATAGACCACATAATTGCCACGCCACAAACTCGCCAAATTTGTGCTGGAGTTATGGGATGCTTTATTGAGATGGGATGATTGAATCCCCTGTTAAGGTTCTTAGGGTGTGCTCCTTTATCATTATACTATAACACTTTGGATCATTTTGTAGAAAAAAAGGAACAACATGACAGTTTTACACTTAGAGACATTAGATTTCCACAGCCCATATTGATGTGAATGCTATTTTCTAGATTTATGTGTGTATAGATTATTTGCATCAACGTTTCGGATCACACTCCATGATCTATTATCAGGATGTAAAGAAAGCTGGAGCGAGAAATCAATTTTACACTTATTGTAATTACTAGATAAACCTTTTTTTCCATGACTCCGGCAGGTTACTGTTCTAATTGCTAGGCAGAGCATTTGTAACGATGATGACCCAAGTTAAAGCCCTGTAGGCATGCTCCCCATGCTAGGGGGCTGCACTTAAATAAGGTTGGATGCAAGATGTGTGCCTGGATTCCAAGCGTAACATGAATATATTTATTTGCTGGGCTGTCAAAGTTGGGGAATTTGGTTTTTTGTGTGTTCAAACTTTGGTCAATGGCCAGGTTCTAGAATTCTGGTGGAAGATGTGGGTTTGGGATAATAACCAGTGGTTTGTTGGGCTCTAGATTTCTGTTGGAAGACGTGAGTTTCAGGTAATAATCAGTATTTGCACGAGTCAGAACCTAGTACCTGTTTTATACAAAGCTATAACTGGATTGAGGAGGGACATGAAGCAGTTATATTCCTTGAGGCCTGGAGATCTATTTATTAATGAGAAATAGTCTATTAACCTACTAAGTAAGCTAAAGGAATGTCACAAGGTTGTTAAAAAAAATGGTTATCACAGGGAGTAAAAGAAAGGCACCGTAATAAAAAGAAGACATTAACCTACTTCTAAATAGCTCTTCTAACATCACCTGAATAGAATAAAAGAAAAGGTGGAGAGGAGACTTGAATGACTAGCTGATCTAGGATATCATAGCTTAGACTTGGGTGATCATCTAATTTGTTCCAAATAACTTCACAGATTGAAAGTAATTATTCCACTATGAGTTGTGCTCAGATTTGTATGGATTTGGACCTCTCTAAGCTGTTTTCAGCTTCTATTATGCTTAAACTGCTTACGAGTGGTATCATCAAGTCAATTTCAAGAACATCTTCTTGAAATAAATTTGAATTTGGATATCTAGAGATATTTACCCAAAACAAACATCAAGAGTTGAGCAAAGAGGATACAACTAAAGAGGAAGAATAAAAGATCATGGTAAGTTGAATGTAAAATGATAAAGCATAGGTTGTGGCACATTTAGAATATGAAAATGTGCTAAACTCAAATCTAAGAAAACCTTTTCAACATACTGAGTAAGAGAAATTGGAAGATCAAGTGGGCAAATAGGAAACAAAAGATCAAAGTAGTTTCTTGAAAGAGAACTCTTACTATCCCATATATTAGGTCAAAGTCATAAGAATCATCTTCAAACATGTGGGATGTGAAGGGAGAAATGAAGGCCTCTTTTGATCCAAAAAGGCTCAATGTGAACTAAGAAACAGAATTTGAATATTCTGAAAAAGTGCTAAACTCAGACCTAAGAAAACCTTTTCAACATACTAAGTAAAGAGAAAATGGAAGATCAAGTAGGCAAATTAGAAACAAAAGATCAAAGTGATTTCTTGAAAGAGTACTCTTACTATCCCATAGATTAGATCAAAGTTATAAGAATCATCTTCAAACATGTGGGATGTGAAAGGAGAACTGAAGGCCTCTTTTCAAAGTTTGAAAATGTGCAAATACCAATTGTTATATGATAGATGAATTTGTCACTTGGCAGAAGGGGTGAAAATATTAAGCTGAATCGATGAATGTGTAATCTCCCTAGTGAACACATAAATGTTGCAGCAAAAGAAATATTGTGGAAATCTGTGAGAATGCCATGGTGCAAGCAATAGTTGGGAGCATGGATAGTCGTGGCTTTTGATGCTTGATTTTTTTATCTTGGAGGCTACTAGGGCATGGGAGAACCACAACACGGATAAAAAATGGGAGTTGGAAGTTTGTTTGAAACTCTTGGAAGATTGGAGAAGTGTTTAGATACCATTGAAGCACAAGAAAAAGCAGTTCCAGTTCATAGAGAATTGGACAAAGAGTAGGAAGCAACTTGAAGTTATAAAGACCCCCTTTGTAGTTGTTTTCAAGTAATAAAAATAAGTAGATGTGCTATTGGCACCTACCATGCTGGTTTTTCCTCCATTAGTGGGAGTTTCTAGAGTCAAAATTGTGTTTTACAATGTTTTTCTTTGTTGAAGAATGTTATTCTAGACTTAAGTTACATAATCATAGCTTCCAAAGGATTGAAAACAGTTCTAGAATAGAGAATAACAATATTTTTGGTGGTTTGAATTTAATTCACAGGGTATACATTTGTAGCAAATTAGGAATCATTTTGGTAACAAAGCAGGTTAAACTAATGGGATCCAAGTAGAAAGTGCTGTTGTATGACAATGATGAGGTCTTTAGGTGGAGAAAGTTTAGTCCTAATGAATTTGAAGATTGGAACACATTGATGGAGTGAAGAAATAAGAATGGGTGACATGAATGCAAGGACTGCAGCCCTAGAGAGTCACATGGAACAAGCGATGAAGCACCAACAATGGACTACTCAACAACAAGAGCATATGGCTAGACAACAAGCTCAAATGCCACAAGACTAGTTATATACCATGTAATGTCCCCTTCTAATTGATCTTCCATGAATCAGAGGATTAGCCTATAACATCGACCCTCGTAGGCTAATGGTTTTGGATAGAGGGTCCCTCGAACGGACACTTGGGTCATGAATTTGCAATATTGGTATCTGGAGTATGGTGACGGGGTAAATTTGTGCTTTTGGCGTGATATTTGTGCTTAAAATATTGATCTTCAACTTTAATTTCACCTTCTTTGGCTTAGGGACCATGTGTCTTTTATTTAAAGGGGTCACTTTATATTTTTCAGTTACTATTCATTACTAAAGTGGAAAAAGTTATAACTTAAGTGAATAGTAACTCACTTTAATGAATAGTGATTTCAATGTAAAATTATAAAAGCAAGAAGAGAAATTTGACCCCCTCATGTTATGAGTTATTTTTTGTTGCTTGAGCTTGTGAAGTGGAGATTGTGGAAGAGAGAAACTAGGGTTTCTTGATTTCAGCAGTGGCGAAGTCTGGTTGGGCTTCGTTTCTTTGAATTTGTGCTTCTTGAGGGTGTGAAAGACCACTTTAAAGATGCAGATTTGAGTTTAAGTGACTTGTTTGGAGCTACATTTGCTGATTACACATTGTTGGAGTCATCTTTTGGAAGGGTTTTTGCTGCCATAGGCTCCATTTGCATCTACGAAGGAGCTGTTTGTTTTTTGAAGGATTTGGGACTGTTTTTTGACACCTACAGCCAGCCGCCATACTTGAGGGTTTGTAGCAGCAAGAAGAAAAGAAACGCCTCTTTAAGCGAGCTGCTATCACTTCAAAAGGGGGCGCCCTTGTTCTAGAAAGCCTTTCAATTCGTCTCTCGGTGGGAGAATCTTGTATTTCATGTTGTATGAGCAAATTATTGAGGGCGGGTACTGTAGCAAAGCACTATTCACAGTGCTGTTTGGCTGTAAGTTAATTTATTGCATATGATGTATCTAGTTTTGAGTTCTATGTAAGTTACCTATCTTATGTACTCACTTATGTAATGAAGAAAGCTTCTAGACTATCAAATTGAGTCCACTAAAGTTATCTTAGTAGTTTTAGTTTATTTTGAGTTCCTTGTACGCATATACTTGTTAAAAATCATTAGTATCATTGGCATCAAAATTCCAAAAACACAAAAACAAGAAAAGCAGGATGCAAACCAAAAATCAGACCTACAAACCAAGTGAAATCATCGCAGCAGTGAGCTCGGCTCATCACATACCAATACATGCTAGTGTGGACTGTAGCTGAGAAATTTGGCATTAGAGATGATGGGGAAGAAGAGAAGGGTGAACATGAATGTCATTGGGAAGAAAGAGATTGGAACAACTCCTAAGGTTGAAACCAAAGTAGATATAAAAAATTTTGAATGTCAAGTTAATACAGAGATTTTAAGCACTTGGATCAAGCAAATGGAGGTGTATTTCCTTGTCTACAATGTGAGTGCGGCTGAAAATATTTCCATTGCTTGCTCAAAAATGAGTTTGATGTAGAGGTAAAAACTCACAAACAACAACCTAGGCCCTTTCCATACAGGGTTTCAAGACAACTGATGTAAATATGCATCCTTGTTCTTTCTTGTCAATGTAATCCTAAGCCTAAAACATGGAACAACACCCTAACAATGCTCACTCCTTGGGAACAACACTTATTCAGACCTGTCTCAGCATATTCTATGGGTTTCCAAACATACTTGACCCAAACCAAGTGCAAAAACACAATAGGGTTTGAAAAGCAACTTTCAACACTTGATAATTTGCAAGAACCTGCCCTTTTGAGGGTTAAAGACACATTCAATATTTGTTCAAGTACAAAACCATTATAGACCAGTCTATAAGACCATTCCAATGCCCTACAGCATCACACACTTCAATGTGCATACAACACTTAAGTTTATTTGATCAAACCTTATTCTTGCTGCCCTGTCAAACTGACAAACATAGTCCCTTTGGGACTGATATTGAATAACTTGTTCATACGATCAAACCAGGGAAAATCCTTTAAAGGGTTTGTAGAAAATGCTAAAACAGTCATCCACACCAATTTTCACGGATTTCCAATGGTGGGAAGTCAATTTATGAATTTATTTCTACCACTGGAAACCCTAGATAGGGTTTAGGACTGTTATCACAAAAAACGCCATAACTTTTACAAATCTTAATGAAAATTGCTCAAACCAAAAACAAATGAAACTAGAAACATGCCTTCAACTTTTAGAATTGGTTTCAGACCCGTACTGTACCATACATTGCCGTACTAGCATGTTTTCAGACTGCAAATTCTGGAAAACATTGTTAGAATAGGGCAGCCTTCACCAAAATGGCCATATCTTACACAAAACTCAATGAAATTCAATGCCACAAAAACCAAAAGAAAGAGGATTCACATGCCAACATATTGCAATCAGTTTCAGATCATTAAATGGGCCGTACAAGAAAGAACAGACTGGAACGTTAAGAAACTTCAGAAAAAGCTTGCTTTCATTAACTCAAAACTACAATATCAGTTCTCCAACCCACCATTCGACTTTTTTAGAGTGTATTCATTTATTTACAACCAATTCTAACTACTTGTAATGTTTCTTTCTTTGCATGTAAAAGTTTCTTGCCTTTTTGACAACTTGTCAAAGTTGCATGACAACTTTTAGCAATATTTGGCAAATTAGATTCGTATTGCTTCTGAATTCAATTGTGTCGAGAGTTTTTTAGCATCAACGTTTTGAATCACACTTCCTGATCCATCATTAGGATGAAAGAGAGCAAGAGGAGAAATTGGATAAATGCAGACTTAGACTTGATAAAAAGGAAAGGGGAGGAGTGAAGGATACACACAATTTGAGGACTATATTAAAGAAAAGGAAAATCATAAAAAACCTGCCTATAAAGAAAAAGAAGATGAGAGGAAACCAACAAAAGAAATAAGTATGGATATAAATAGCAAGAGAGGATACATAAATAAAGATATAAAGAAGAGGATAAAAAAATATAAAGAAAGATATATATATATATATATATATATATATATATGTGTATGTATATGTATGTATGTATGTATATATTATCAAATAATATATATAGATACATTATGTAGATATATATACATACATATAAGTAGATATATATAAAAGCATATATATATCTGTATATATGAATTTTGCATATATATAGATATTTATATATATAAACAAAGAACTATAAATATAGAAATAAATATAGATCTATGAATAAAGAAAAATATAAATAAAGAACTATAAATATAAGTATTTATATAAATTAATATAAATTTATATATTTAAGAAAACATAAATTTAAATTAAAAACAAATTAAAAGAACAAAGACATAAAAAAGAAGAATTAATCAAAGACCAAGGCAAAATAAGAAAATAAAATGGAAAGATAAATAAACCTATCCATATGAATTAGCATTTATATATAAACAAAGATCTATAAATATAGAAATAAATATAGATCTATAAATAGATAAATAAAATCAATATAGAACTATAAATATATATTAGCAAAGAAGACAAATATATGTCAATTTAAATATATACTTATATCTTATATCTTGTGCAAAGAAGGGAAATGTTAGAATAGCCAAGATCTGATTTGCAAACTGAAAATTACCTTCCACAGAAGAGGAAAACAAAAAAGCAGAGATTGCATAAAAACATGCAATTTTGATATATTCGAAAAGACAATTAATTACAAGAGATTATTTGCTTTATAAAAGCAAAGATGAGAAACCTAATCTTATCTTGAGCAACAAGATAGCTCGAAAGATAAAGATAAGATCCTAAAACCTAGGAATTAAATATGCCTAAGTAAACTTATGCAAGCGTAATTAAATATTAATTACACTAGCAGGGAAATATATATCTATTTAAATATATATTTAAGAAGACAAATATAAGTAAATATATATCTTAGTATACTTATATCTAGTGCAAAGAAGACAAATATATACCTATTTAAATATATGTTTAAGAATAATAAATAAATAAAAATAAATATATCTATTTAAATGTATATATAAGAAAATAAATAGTTAAGTAAAAATACACAAAAAGAACAAAGACAAAAAAAGAATAAAACAAAGACCAAGGTAAAATAAGAAAGAAAAAGAAAAGACAAAAAATAGAAGACGAATAAAACAAAAACATAAAGAGAAAACAAGGGTAAAGAAGGCAAAAGAATAAATAAAAGGATAAAATAAGAAGACAACTAAAGAGACAAGAAACTAAATGGAAAGTATAAAAAGGAAAATAAAAAGAAAAACCAAAGCCTAGAGAGAAGAAAACTGAGAGATAGACATCGAAACAAGGTCTGACCAAAGTAGACGAGAAGAACAAAGAGGAAGATGAGGGAGGATGAAAGGAGACAAATCACCACCCAAGGAGAAGAAAGACCAACATGAAGGAGGTTGCCAAAAGAAGAGAAAGGGGGGGGGGGTGTTGATGTGTTTTTCGTGACCGCACCAACGCAGAATAAAGTCGCCAACGGCTACCCTATTCTCTCTTGATCAAAGTATCTAGCACGCTAAGATTGCGAGAGAGTTCGTGCGTTCAACTCCAAGGTTCCTTTAGTGCGAATAGGCTCAGTTGGCTTGATGTGATTTGCTGGTATTTCAAGGGGACTTACGGAATTGTTCGGCAGCGGAGAAAGGAATTCAAATGCTCGAAAGATTGTCTATGAAGTTCTTGTTTCCTAACTAACTTGAAAAGTACTGAATTAAATGCAGGGTTAAGAAGCTCTAATCTACTCTAAGGCGTGGACATGGCGATCAATTCTCACAAGCTTCAACCAGGCTCTGCTTTGCCTCGCTTCGGACAGCCTCCACAGAACCGGTGCAATCTTCAAAGGAGTAGCTCAAGGTGTTCAGATCACAACTTAGCATGAAAATACCATCACAACGACGCATATAAACATACAAATCATGATCGAAGTTAAGTACATGATATTCCAGTTGACCACACAAGGTGCATTCACCATCAGCGAACACACTAGTGGTATGGATAGACGAAGTTTGCTCAAATTCGAAGACCACATTCCACAATTACTTTCACATTCCACTCGCTTGATGAAATGAAATCAGTTTACTTTAAGTCACTACCGAATTAGAAGGATCTAAGAAATTTTGCTAGCTACTCTCACAACAAAAGACGCACCATCATCAATGAAAAATTTTTATTGCAGAGTGTTCTACTAATTTCTTATAAAGTTTTAAGGAAAACTCTCTTCCATCTTCAACTACTCTATCAATCTATACTAAGCTACTTCTCTAATTTGTTTCTCTATTCTAATCTCTACTCTAATTCTAATCGTGGGTTCCCATGAATATGTCCAAATGAAGGGGACTCTTTTATAAGTTAGGCCAAGTCCAACGGACGACTCAATATATTCCACTGGATGGCCCGGGACAGCGCCCTCAGCCCTAAATAAGATTCCCCTAAAACCGCCACCAAGAGGAGTGGGGTAATAAATGAGCTCCCCACGTATACCATCTTCTAGAAGATCGCGCCTTGAACGCTGCTCACATTGTCTTGATTTTTCTCTTTCACGTTATTCTTAAACCTCGGCTCTTTAAGCTCATTCTTTCCATCTTGAGTTTTGAAAACGTTCTTCTATCACTTCAAGTCTCAACACTAGCCAATTTTCACAACTTTCTTCCTTCGAGGTTGAAATGTAGTCTCTGAGTATTTTCTTCATTAGCTAAGTCATCATCAGCTCGGTCTCGACAAGCCTCAAAATGTATAAAAAGAGAAGAGGCATTAGAACACTCTATACAGCAAATTGCACCCCATTTACTAGGATTTCGTATGGAACTCAAGGGTTCATCGTCTTCACTAGCCAACTTTGCGTTCAAATTCTTCATGCCTTAGCCAAATTTTCAACCCATCTTGCATTCTGCTCGGCGTACTTCACTCTAATATTTCACCTGACTCAAGCTCGAGAAAAATGCCTTCATCCGGAATTTGATCAAAAATTATCTAGGCATCCAACTTCAAATTCATCCGCCAAGGCATTTTTATGTCCACAACACATTTTATTCTTTGCCTTAGAAATTTTTTAAAATTTCCCCTTAGGAAAATTCATTAACCTGGTGCCCATCAAAATCTCCATCCTAAACGCCTTGGCGAAGTGCAAAAGACTTTAAAATCCACTCCTCGTCGAAGATCTTCAGTACCCAGAAGAAAATTTTCCTTAGAATTTGTCGAATTCATGTGTCTCCAAACGAAGGGGTTCATTTAATTTTTTTGAATTCTGAACCTTAGAAAAAATAATTTTCAACAAATTTAAACTCATTCTTTATTCCTGTGAAAATTTCTTTGCTTGACCATGAGAAATTTATGAGGCCAGTACCTTCTGATTTATCATCAATTTCATCCCTGCCTCCGAAAATTTTATTTCTCCATCAAACTTAGGCCTCCCCTCCTTTGAAAATATTATACTTAGGAAAAATATATTTTATCACCCCATCACTCAAGTCTAGGCACATTTAATAGGAAGCATTTTAGCAAAGAATTTCCAGCGCCTTGAAATATTCTTCATCATCCCCCACTCCTTAGGCGCATAAAGTGGGTCTAGCTTCAAATCCAAACACTCCTCATATATTTTTAACTTCTAGGCGCCTATAGAGGAGTCCACTTTTAAATTTCCCCCACTTAGAAACATTTCTAATGTCAAAAGGAAATCATCCTCACATATTCAAGGCGCATATGAGGCATTTAACTTCAAATTCCCACGCCTAGATTCTCTTCCAACATCAAACTCACCTTGGGCGCCAACAAGGGGTCAAGCTTTAAATTTTAAACACTTGAAATATTCTACAGCTTGCAGCAAAGGGACCCACTTCCCACTTTAGACGCCTTGTATTTTGTCATCATGCATGCATGTATTCCTGTCTTCAATTGGGCGTACTTTGTCCTTTTCCTCCTTGCATTGGATACCTTTTGTCTTTTGCATGGATTCAACGCCTTGATGCCTGGTCTTCACCTGCTATTTAATGCCTTTGAATATTCTTCAAGTCCTCTTCCTCTTCTGGGCGCATTTGGGGTGTTGGACTTTCATTTTTAAGCACTTAGAGTATTTTTAATCACTTCTTCCATGATGGCGCAAATAACCATGTGAGCTTTCAATTTGTCAACACTTAGATAATTTTAAACTTCAAACCTCCAGCTTAAGGCGCATTTGAATGTGTGAGCTTTTAGCTTAAACGCCTTAGAAATACTTTCAAAGGTTTGGGCGCCTATAAGCTTCTCTAAGTCTAGGCGCATTTGATGGGGGGAACTTTCAGCCTTAATCTTTTAACGCCTTAGTCAAATTTTCACACTCCTCCTCCTCCTTAAGGCGCAAATGTCACCCTCTACTTTAACTTTTAGGCGCATTTGAAGGGTCCTGTTTCAAATTTTGTATACTTAGAAAAAATTTTAATGCCACTTTCCCTCCAAGGGCGCATTTGACCCCTTGAGGTTTCATTTTCGATGACTTAGAAATTTTTTAAAGTCCACTCTCCAAGCTAGAACTTCAAGGGCGCAATTGGAGGGGTATGCTTCAAATTTGATCGCTTAGAATATTTTCAAGGTCCTCTCCAAGTTTGGGGGTGCATTTAGGAGGGTGAACTTCCATTCTTCAAACACTTAGAAAGTTTTCATCTGTCTCTGGCCTTTTAAAGCAAGCTTTGATGTTGGACTTGAAAATTTATCAGTTTTCTCGAATTTCATGCCCTTTTGCCAAATTTAGAGTGATTTTTTCCTGCTAACCCTAATTCGCGCTTTCTATTTTTAGAAAGTTCCTTGAATTTCGTGCTCCGACTTGACTTTGACTCTGAAAGGCCTGATTTTCGCCCTGTTTTGAACTTTGTGGTGTGATCGTGCTGTCGGGGCCTAATGCCTGTCTATACCTGCTATTTTTAGCAACCTGCTAAAAATAGCAACTGCTCAGAATGTCTTCAAATTTCATGTACCGATTGCCTGAAGTGTAACGACCATGGCTGGATGTTGCTTTTGCACGATTGTCGTGTTTTGCCCTTGAATTTAGGAAACCCTAATTCCTCTGTACCAACCTGCTAAAAATAGTAAGTGTCCGATTTTCCATCCTCTGCAACTCCGTTTGATCTGAAATTCGCGCCATAGGGTCTTCATCGCTTGCTTGACCTGTACCTG
>VDFB02380150.1:0-15204 GCA_007258455.2 Sequoia sempervirens | reverse complement strand
AAACATGCTATTAAGACTCCTAAAAAAAATCATCTGGAGGAAAAGATAATTGGAGATAAGAGTAAAGGTACAGAAACAAGAAGTAAAGTAGCAAATGAGGTAAATATATGTTTACTTTATAAAATAGAACCTAAATTTGTGAGTGAAGCATGTGAAGATGAGAGTTGGGTTAGAGCTATGGAAGAAGAGTTGCAACAAATAGAAAAGAATCAGACATGGGAATTAGTCCCTAGACCTATGAATAAGAATGTAATTGGTTCAAAATGAGTGTTTTAGAATAATTGAATTGAAATGGTGAAGTTATAAGAAATAAGGAAAGACTTGTATGGAAGGGATACTCACAAGTTGAAGGCATAGAATTTGAAGAAATATTTTCCCTTGTGGCTAGAATGGAAGCTATTAGGATGTTTTTAGCATTTTCAGCCCACAAGGACTTCAAAGTATATCAGATGGATGTTAAGTCAACATTTCTAAATGGTGAATTGGAGGAAGAGGTTTACATGGAACAACCTGAAGGATTTCAGTTTTCTAACAAACCCAATATGATTTGTAAGTTGAAGGAATTGTATGGTTTGAAGCAAGCTCCTAGAGCTTGGTATGCAAGATTGGATAGATACCTTACAAAGCAAGGTTTCAGCAAGGGCTCTACTGACAACAATATTTACTTCAAAGTGCAAGGTAATAAAATATTGATAGTGGTAGTATATGTTGATGATATAATCTTTGGTGGAAATGAAGGTATGTGTAAAATATTTCCATGATTGGTGAGTTGCGTTTCTTTCTTGGTCTTCAAGTAAATCAAAGTGATAAAGGGATATTCATTTCACAATCTAAGTATGCAAAAGGACTATTAAAGAAGTTTGGAATGAATGACTCCAAACTAGTTAGTACTCCTATAGTAACCAGATGTAAGCTAAGAAAAGATGATGAATCTACTAAAACTAATCAAAACAAATACAAATCTATTATGGGTGGAATGCTATATCTTACTACTACCAAATTGGATATTATGCATACATAGTATGCTTAGTTACCAAATTTCAAGCATATCCTAAAGAGGAACATGTTATAGCTACAAAGAGAATAATTATATATCTTAAAGGTACACCAGATTATGGCTTATTGTATCCTAAGGGTGTTGATTTCACCTTTAGTACTTATACCGATGTTGATTGGGTTGGTTGTGTGGATGAACAGAAGATTACCAGTGGAGGTGCTTTCTTTCTTGGTTGAGAAAGAAATATGACCCAGTTTCTTTATCCATTGCATAGGTAGAATATATTGTTGCAGCATCCTACCACACACAGGTTTTGTCAATGAAGCAAACTCTGAAAGATAGTGGAGTGACATGTGATGAACCTACTCTTATTTTCTGTGACAACACAAGTTCTATAAAAATTTCAAAGAATTTGGTGATGCATTCAAGAAAAAAACACATATCTATCAGATATCATTTCCTGAGAGAAAAAGTATTGGAGAATGAAGTTCGGCTAGAGTATGTGACAACAAAGGAACAAATTACAGATATATTTACTAAGCTAATCTTTTGAAGGATACTTTTTAATATCTAATGGAGAGGTTGGGGGTCATTGGCCCTCTGAACTAGGTACACATTAACGTGTATCAGTCAATTGAATTAATAGATTCTTCATTTATGTAGACCGATAAATGGGTCTACTCCATAGGCGGAGTAGATAAGTTTTTCATTGTTGGAGTATGATTTATTTGGTGTACTCCTAAGGGGGAGTAATCAAAGTTTTCAATCTTTTATGTTGATGTCAAAGGGGGAGAGAAAGTCATGTGAAAAATAGTAAAAGGAAGAAAAGGTCTTATCCTAGAATATTCTATAGGTTGTTGTCTTTGATGGTTTTTCACATCATGTGTTACCATCAATGAAAAAGGGGGAGATTTTTGCAAGTATGAGCATAGTTGGTGGTGTTGTCATTAATGTTGTCATTGATGTCAACACTATTCAGTATGTTGAAAATTTTGCATGCATAGATGAGATGTTGTGAGTACATGAAGCTATCTTTATGATATTGCAGATGTGCTAAAATGATGGGTTTCCAAGTTCTTTTGAGAAAATGAATAAAGAGAGAAGTCAAAGTTATGAATATGTTCATAATGTGCATTGGTATGTGCTTTGCATTTCTCTTGTGTTGATCCTATGCTTGTGCATATATGAAGGTTTGCTGATAGTGATCTAATAGTGGTATCTCCTAATTTGTATTGTCTAGGTTGGTGGAATGTGAAAGTTGTGTTCACCGGTGTGTGAGTCGTTCTAGCAGAGTTAGTTTTCTATAGAATGGGAGAAATGTTTTTTCTCTGCATTCCTCTATTGTTCTGTTGTATATCTTGTGGATCTAGAATATGTCTTATAATTTTTTCTCTAGGTTCTGGCAAAAACTCTTGTGGTTTGGTTATCTGGAAGTTGAGTATCAGAGAACTGTTGTATGTTTTTGCATAGTCTAGATGGATTGATGGAAGGTTTTCAGTGTTCAAAGGTTGTTACACTTGTTGCAGACATATATAAAGGAACCTAAGATGTGTTCTCATGCATATTGAAGCATGATGTGTTGTTTGTGTGTCATCTTCTTACTGGAGAGCATGCACATCAATGTTCATTTGTGTTTTCATTTTGTTTGGCTAACCTGGTGTTTACAATTCATTTGAAAAATAATATTTAATTAAGGAAGCATGTGGTTGATTTGAGACATTATTCTTTTTCTCTTGGTTAAGTGATTTATTGGTCCACTCTCATTCCTTTGCACTATAGGAATGTTGAGTTGCTGACCTAATTTGAACTTATGAAATGAATATTTTGTGGTCAACCTTGGAGAAAGTTTCTAAGGTTGAAGATGGTATAAATGCAAGTTGAATTTTGAAGGATTGTATGATGCAAAGTGATGAAGTAAGCCACAAATTAAATGAGTAGAAGTGTGCAAAAGGGTGTGTGCAAGAAGTTGAGCCACTTTTTGGCCAAAAAGTGGAAGTGTTTTCCTTGATTTTCAGAATTTGACACATTTGACCTTAAAATTTGAAACACTTAGAGATGGAATCTTCAAAAAAGTCACTAATCATAAAGTGTAGTACCCTGGAGTCTAGTTTCCAAATATGTAATTTATTTCAATACCTAAATTGTAAAAAATGAGTTTCAATAGTCATTTCTAAAACCACTATTTAAAAGTCACTTTTTTATACCATACCATGTACGTGTACGACATCCATATTTTGACCTAAATTATCATATTTTTCTAAATCATTTTAAGAAAATAGTTTTAACTCACTAAAACTTGTTTTCGATATTTTTTTGTAATTTTTTATTGAATTTTTTTTGGTTAAATTTTTATTAGGCATATTTGTCATTTTGAAAAATCATCGTGTATGACATGCATAAGATGACCTAAACTTATCATTTTTTATTCTTTTTAAAAACAAAGAATGACCAAGTTTGTTCTCATGCAATCCATTCGCCAAAATGTTATGTTGATCAAAAAGTTATTAAATACTAAAAACCTCGATAATCCAAGTTTATAATAGCTTCATTAGAAATTAATTGAAAAATAGAAAAATAATTTCTCGTGCAATCCATTCGTCAAAATGTTATGTTGATCAAAAGTTATTAAAATACTAAAAAAACTTGATAATTCAAGTTTATGGACTAGTTTCATTAAAAAATAATTTAAAAATAGAAAAAATAATCAAATTATTAAAAAAATTACATATTTGGAATCTACATTATCTCATCTATAATGGGCTCTTAATTCTCAAAAGTTATACAAAAACAAGTCTTCGTGACATATGTCCAAAGTCATTATTTTCCCCAGGATATTAATCAGACCTTTCTGCTGTGTCGCAAACCAGTCCAAAGCTTAGTTTGATCCCTGCCATTTCAACCAAAAACAAGCCAAAACTTCTTGCCTAATTATCCACTTGAAAAATGGGATCCGCTTATCAAAAAAATAGATCTTGTCCGAAATCCAAAGATCCCGCTTCATTAAAAAACACTTTTTATGGTTCTATAAACGATCCCGCTTTTGAAATTTTTCGTGGCCTGAAATTTCCATTTTTCGTGAAATTTTCAAATGGATCCCATTCTTGAAAATCCTTTTCTAAAATGGAAAATTTTCTCAAAAATTGGAAGTTTTAAAATGAAATTTTAAAAGCAGATCTCGTTTGAAAACTTTTCCATTTTTGGAAATTTCCGCTTTGGAAAAAATTTCAAAATGGGATCCCACTTTTTAAAAATGGGATCTCGTTTATTAAAAAATGGGATCCCGTTTTTTGCAAGCCGATTTCATTTTTTTTCCTGAGGAAAAAAATTCCACGTTTCGTGGACTCATCTTCTTGCATTTACCCAAAAGTGAGTTGAGGTGGTAGTACTTCATTCTGTTACATTCTTGAAAGCAGTGAGATAAAGGTTTTTGCAATCTTTTGATCAAGGTTGTAGATGTGTGCAAATTGTTGTGGTGGATCTTTTGTTTCTTTTGTATCTATAGGTAGTGAGCCTCCATGCTAGACAATGAGTCCTTTCTATTGGAAGTGAGTGCTTGTATCTGGACAATGATCCCTCTTCTAGGAAGCAAGCCCTTAGCAATGAGCCTTTGTTTCTGGTTCTACAATCTCTTTATATTGTGAGTTAATCCTCATCATGTTTTTTTCCTCATTAGGTTTTCCATGTAAAAATCGGGTGTTCATTGTGTTGATTTTACTTTCCGTTATCTGCATTTCATGTTTATACTTAATAATAGAATAGTGTGGTTATGAATTTAATAAGTGTTAAAGTTTTGAATTTAATTTCAGTGACAACTAATTCACCCCCTCTCTTAGTTGTCCTGCACCTTTTTAACACCATGGGCATGATACCACACCACACCTCATCTTCATATGTGCCTATTCAAAAATTCACAAGGCATTGTTGTTCAACCAAGACTTGGTGACCTTTTTGCAACCATGAAACCTTGTAAGGGGTAGGATGAGTTATCCTTTTTAGCCCCAACTTGTATACCATTTCAACTAAAACTAAGTTATCCATGCTACAACTATCTATTATGACTTTGTAGCATTTTCCACCTAATTTACATATTTTTCTAAATAAATTTTTCCTTTGCATAGGTTGATCTTCTTTTTTAGTTGGCTTCATTAGTGTGCTCTCCATCATAAGTGCTTCTCCTCTCTTAGGTTCATCTGGTTCACTAATAGACCTTGTAGATTCATTTTCATCTTTTGCTACATGTGCACTTGTTGCCTCTGTTCTCTTTGATCCTTCTGGTTTCTGTTGTGGGCATTCATAAAATCTATGGTCAGACTGTCCATAGTTAAAACATGTGCCTTGGAAATCTCTACATTGGTCTCTTCCATATCCACCTCTACCTCTCATTGGGTATGGTCTTTATCTTGTTTCATCTTTCTCCTTTTGACTTTTTGATGGGTTGGCCTCCTTACCATGGTTGTAATTCTTTTGTTGTTGCAATTTCCCCTTGTTGAATCCACCTTTAATTTTGTTTTTTCCTTGCTTTCTTTCCAATTTCTCTTCAACCTTTAGGTCATATTGATATGCTCCTTCCACATTTCATAGTCTTATCATGCTTAGTTCATCTTGAATATTTAACCTCAATCCATTAACATATCTTGCTAATTTTTCATGGTCTTATTCATTCTGACAAAATCTAATGGAAATCTTGTAGAAATATTTGGTATAGGTCTTCACACTTAACTATCTTTGTTTTGAATTCTTCAATTTCTTGAGAATTTCAAGTTGATAATCACTAAGTAGAAACTTAGCCTTCATCTTGCTTACCATTTGATCCCATATTATGATCTTATCTCTCCCATTTCTCCTTCTTTTAGCTTGCACCTCTTTCCACCATAGTGTTGCATGACCCTTCAACCTTGTTTGAGCAACCTTTACTCTTTTGGGGTCCTCTACTTCATCATACTCAAAGTATTCATCCATCTCTATTATCTAGTCAACTAGCTCATCTAGTTCTAAACTTCTTCAGAAGCTTGGTAACTCTACCCTTGTTCCTTTCCCAATATTTGAAATAGCTCTTATGAGTCTTCTTTCACCCACATCTATATCCCCATTTGCATTTTCACCATCTTGTTCAACAATCTTCTCTCCTCCTTTATCATTTTAATTGTCACTTTCTTCATGTGCTCCGCCTCTTCTCATTCCACCTTCTAATGCATTCATTCTTTCCTGCATTCCTCTTAGGGTTTCCAATCTAACTCACCTTCTTTCCTTTTCTCTCTTACTATAGTCTTCCTTGCTACAATATCCCTTGCTATAGGGACACACCACAGTTCACACTCAAAAGGGATTAATATAATCCCAATCTCAAGCCACTATCCTTCTTCCTAGAGTTTTAACTATGCTTTGATACCATGTTGATGGCACCCACCTCCTTGTATGCACCTAAAAACTCACCTTAAAACAACCAACCAAGCAGAAAAGGAGAGGTTGTGTTGCTATAAGAAACTCACACAACCTCTATAGAGGTTTACACAAATAATTCAAGCCTAACAATTAATTTTGGAAGCATAAAAATAACTATAGAGGAACAAACTATCTTACTATGGGTACGGGTACTCACACCAATGGTTGTAGGTGACTTACAAATTTCATCAATGTAAACTACTTAAAACTTGCATAGAACCGGTTGACTATACTTTCAAAACAATGACCTCTAACAAAAATATTGATGAACACACACATAGAGGCAATAGAAATAAAGAGGAGAAGATTATATTAATTTTAAAGATGTTGTTTTGAACCCTTTTACATATACATTTACTTAAATATTTGTAGAATAAAATTCCCTCTTTTACTCATCTTTCTCCTATTGCTACTGGCTATGATCCTCTATGGCCACTGACAAAACATTCCTTTTGTTGATATGATATTCTTTGTTGTCCTCTTCTATCCTCCTCTATTTTAGTTGTTTTTCTCCTCTTTCCTTTATTCTCTTCTCTTCTTTTTTTTTTGCTTTATTCTTCTTTTCATAAAAACTAAAATCTAGAAGCTTCCTCAAAATAGTCTCCAAAAATCTTGCCTAAAATCATTTGAATGGTAAAAACCTATATTAACTCCTCCACCTAACTATTTTAACTTCAAAATCTCCCACTCAAGCTGCCCTTTATAATTTCTTTCATGTAGCTGCTCAATAAATGAGCATATGTGAGGGTAGCTGCTGCCGCAATCAAAACAAAATCCAAAATTTAAATTTTAAATCATAGTGGCATTAGTTTAAGAAAAGTACAAAAATATATATTTAAAAAAAAAATGATGTCCCTCCTTATTGGATGTATTTTTTCTATGTTACAATTTTTTTTTGGGCGAGATTCTTCACCAATTAAAAGAATTTAAAATTCTTTGTTTTCACGGCAATGTACAAAAAAAAATATTATTTCTAATTTTTTTGAAAGCTGGAATAAAATGTTATTCATCACATCTTTCCTTTTTTCAAATGAAATTGAACATCCCATCAAAAGTTATAAAATATATATATATATATATATGTATGACAACTAACATAATTTAAGCTCTCAAAAACATGTTTTTTTCTCAATAAAAGGAAAACGTGAAGTTGTTTTTGGGAGATAATAACTCTCAGACCCAAATAAGGTTAAATGCATTAATTTTTGGATGGTTTCAAAATCATTCTCACGATCATGTCACCTATTTTTATGATGAAAATCTTGCATTTTTCTTTTTCTTTTTTTACTACCCAGGGGTATCCCCGCAGCCCAGCCCAGCGCGAGCTGGGGCGAGACTAATCCCCTGGAGATGCACCCTGAGGCGAGCTGGGGCGAGACTAACAGTGCATCGGTTGAATCCGGCCCTCAGAGTCGAACCCAAGACCTCGGGGAGCAAACCCGAGACTTAAGCCTCCTCCGCTAACCGTGCGGGCGTGGGCTGAAGCCCTAAAATCTTGCATTTTTCACTTTGTAACAAATTTCTTTATTGATAAGTAGGAGGTATTTTCCACAACATGTCAAATTATGATATTGCTATCACAATTCAACCGTGGTCTTCGAATTTGATTCACTGTGGCATTTTCCTTTTGGTGAAGGGAAATCAAATTCCTAAAAATGGCGAAAATATAGAGTAGTGGGGAGGCGTTGAAAACTATAGTGGGTGCCTGTTTATGAAAAATGAAAAATCATATAAAATCTGCAAAAGTCTAGAGGTGGAAGGCGTTGAAAATGAGCCTTATTCTGACATTCAAACAGTATTTCACAAATGGCTTTGTAGCAATGAAGAGCTGAGATGTTAAAATCTGTATTTCATGAATTTTAAAAGAGAATTCTATATTTAGAGGATGGGGCTACGTTGGAAGGGGAAGTGGGTGCCCCATTCTTGGGCCCTTATATCAGCAAAATAAAAATTTAAAACAACAGCATATAAACAGAAAAAAGAGGACGCGTGGAAGGAGGTGGTACGCGTGGAAGGAGCTGGTGGGAAGTTGGATGAAAAAAGAAAAACGTAATTTCTTTTGTCTTAATATAAGAAACGTGAAATGAGTTTCATCTATATTTGTTTTAATTGTAAAATTGTGTAAGATGAGAAGTAAGCTTTAAGGATTGGCTGCTCTGAAGTGGATACATGATCCATGACCTGCATCAATTTTCATCGAGAAGCCTTTAAACGTCATCTAATTAATGAGTATATATCAAGTATGCTTCTAACACCTTGCAATACAGCTAATTATTTACTACTCAAATATTGCATATTCTTAATACATGAATTAAATTACAGTATTGTATTAATTTATGTAATTCTTGTAATAATTATAAGATTAAAGTGTTTTTAATATCTTTAGTTGTTGGAAATTTGGTAGTATCGGCTTTTTGTATCATTTGTATTATTTATTGATACAAATCATATTTAAAAATATGTTATGTCTATTAATAAAAACTTTATATTATATATTCATCATAATTTACATTTTTCAATGAAAAAACTCCTCACTAATCTATATAGAAAACTGAAAAAACCATGTAATATCTTTTACTATGTGGGTCATAAGGTTATTTCCTTATAAATATTCTATATATATAATTTCTTCTAAAAAACAAATTTTTGTTAATTTCACTTACTATTCCTATAGGTGTTGAAACTATAAACTTTGTTATACATTCTTATATTTACATTATAATGAAAAATCTTAGAGAAAATGCATCTTTATAGTAATATATGACAGAATTGCCATTTAGAAAAAAAAAGAGGTTGTTTATTATATACTATTTTTCATACAAATATTTTCTTATCAAGATACATGACATAAATCTTCATGAAAACATTGCAATATAATTTCTAAGTTAACTTTATCATTGTAATTTAAGTTTTGAAAGTGTTAGTGTTGATATTCAAATTTGCAAGTTTATGTCTAAACCTACTCCAACATGGAAATTTTTATAAACATGAGATGTATCCTACAAAATAACTTTGGGAAGAAGAGAAAATAGAAACATAAAATTAAAATACTACTTTAATAAGGTGATACAAATCAATGACTTTCTACCTATGGGAGACTAATTACATAAGATTTAGTATTTTATAGATTAACAAACATAACTACAAAACAAAAGGCTAGAGATATGCTTGATCAATAATCTATAAAAGATCAAAATAATCCTAGTAATATCAATAAAGAATACTCTGGATGATGAAACTATGAATCACAAATAGTAACAATGCAATAAAAATAAATAATTCATAGTTCAACAATCAATCGATAAAACCTAAGATCTATGTATAAAATCAAATGATAAACAATAATACCATAGAAAAGAATTTAGATTGCTTTATTGTTTCTTTGATAAGTAGTTGAACTATTGATGTAGATTGCTCTCAAAATTTTAGCATAACCTTAATAAAACATGAAAGAATGAAGGCTTGATGCTTGGTAATGGATGCTTGATAGATGATTGCTTGATAATTATAGCTTGATAATGATAACTTGATAATGATTCTTTGATAATGATTGATAGTAAAATTGTTAAGATTTGATCATGAGAGTGTTAGGGAGATTTTGACAATAAAAGTGTTAGGGGATATGAATGAATGAATGATTTCTATGTATATGTTTCACTTAACGTTTGATCAATGGTGGAGATTAATTAGAAAGATCAATGGATAGGAAAATTAAAGATAGGGTAAGCCTTAAATTCAAATTCAAATGATGAATGAGGGAAAATCAAAAGAATTAAAAAAATGATAATAGGAGAAATAAATAAATATGAATTTATTTATTTTTTAGAAGAAAATATGTAATTTAAATAAAATATTTTTTTATTTATTTAAAAGGCATGTGTTAGCTAATTGAATATTTTTTTTAAAAAAAATTATAGAGTATCAAAGATAAATTGAATTTGATTTGAATTAATGTTGGAAGGAAAGTAAATGTGATGAATTAGTTAAATAATTAAAATTGTTTAATTAATATAGATATGATAAAAAGATTAAGATAGATAAATAATGAAAAAATTATTTAATTAATATAGATAGAAGAAATGATAAGCATAATGATAAAATGATAAGATTAAAATGCATTAATCATTTTTAAGTGTCTACAAATACAATAATAAATTGAAACATAGATGAAAGTTCATAAATAAATCATAACTAGTTAGAATGAACATAATAGTTTATTCATTTAGAGTTAAATTGAATAATAAACATAACATACAAATTTATATAATTATGAAACTACTCATAAATAAATTTAGTGATACATAACATTTTTTTAAAAGGTCCAAATTACAAAATGATAGAATTTTTCCAATAGAATATCCTTTTACTTTTTTATAAATTATTTATATTCAATCTCTATAATCTCCTTGCATTTTTGTGCCATCACCACCTATCAAAAATTTCCAAAAACTATTCTTTACCTACCTCTTTCCTTATTAAATCTCTATAATAGTTCTATTTAACTCTACTCTTGTTGTTCTATAAGTTTCCATGCCAATATCAATAGATTTACTACTCCATTGGCCACCACATTCTTTTCTTCCACTCTCTTACGAGTTCCTTATTTCTAGCTACCGAAGGTGTACAATTCATAAAGCTTATTCTTTAAATTTTATTTTTTTGTTCTGCCTTTTAAAATAAAGTTTTCCTTCCTCTAGTAAATATATATATATATATATATATATATATATATATATATATATATATATATATATTTACGGTTTCCTTTCTATTATTATAACTTTTTGTTCATGAAACTTTTTCTTTATTTTTTGATAATTTAAATAGAAAATTTGGATTTTCAAACCTTAAAATTTTATGATATATGTGAATGGTTTAAGAATATATAATTGCTTTGATTAAAATAGGGTCCACTTCTATGTCAAAATCCTTTTAGCTAATGACATAATATTTCATAATAGTAAATTTGATAAATTTAAATTAATGATGTTTGTTGGATTCAAGAGGATATCCATTTGTTTCATATGTATTCAAGTAATTTTTGGAGCCATTTTCCATATCAAATTTTTACTTTTTCAATTAAATAATGAATTAAACTAGCATTTTCTATAATTTCTCTAAGGTGCACAAGCCATTGTATTTTCTTTATCTAATGGTTATAAATTTGTTGAAGTGACTATATTTCGTGGAGTTTCATACTTGCACAATGGACTAAAATTTAGTGTCTCATAGAATACATATTGCATCATTCCTTGTAGTTTTGAAATATCTCTAATGGTGCATCTAGGTTGTGCAATCACATATGATACGAATTAGTAGTTTTCTTTTATCATTGTAACTTGGATTCTTGTTCTCACCATCATAAATATAAATTTTTAATAATAGAATGGATGAGCACATTGGTTTTCTTACTTCCATCATTGTTTTTTAGGCTAGAATGGTTGTGTTTATGGTGTGTAGCTATTGAAATGGTGACTGAAATACTAATTTTTTTATGTTCCATAAATTTCTATTAAATGATTCTTTTATCATATGGATAAATATTTGTTTAAACTATATATTTTCTATGATAGTTTTATTTGGTTCATATGAATTTTTGTGCTTGAAATTTCAAGATGTTTCTCACTAATGATGGATTTCATAATTATTTAACTATTAGTGAACTCTTCAAACACATATGCTCCTTATAAGTGGTTGTTATATGCTCTTATTACATAACTCCCTATTTTGGGTACTACACCTATCATATAAGGATACAATAAATTTTATATATGTGCTTAATTTTTTGTATGCATCATCATTTTGACTTATGCACCATTTTTGTAATAGTTGTGCACCTTTTAGAACAACTTTTCACACTATTGATAATATTTTTTTTGTTTATTTATTTACTTTAAGTTTTATTGCATAGTAGATTATTCCTTCATCATGTTAGGCTCACCTTTCCAAATCATCTAATTTTGACCAAAATCATATTTTCTTATCAAACTATCATTGGAAAAATAAAAATGTTTACACAACATTGATTTTAGAGGAGATGAGTTGTTCAAATTTAGCTCAACAATGGTGGGATCCATTTCTATTTATTTATATATATTTTTAATAAACAACTATTTGGATATTAATTTATTTTATCTAACCTTTAGTAAGCCTCATCATCCAAACCAGTAACACACTAAATAGAAAATATTGATACCCTTTCAAAGTGTACCTAACACTCAACCCATTATTGCAAAAATTTTCAAGGTAAGTTTTCTTTGATACAAGTGTTCTATAATAGATGAAAAGTTAAACATAAGAGTGCCTGGAAATGAAACTATAGTTATAGAAACTTGTGAGGGTATGTGCCCACACACATCAAAATCCAAGTCTCATGCCTATTCTCCATTGGATATCAAAGATAAAATGATCCTAACATGAGTAAATTTAGAGATAAAATTGAGCATAATCCTTAATATACTATAAAAAATATTAAAATACTTATTAAATTTTCTATATAATTTGAAATGAAAAAAATCAACTCACTCCTCTTCTAAACCCAAAATAATGAAATCTCAACCATGTAGTTGTAGGTTAACTCAAATTGCACCATGCATAAGCTTATGAATTAAAAATCTGCAATGACCATGAACGCTACTTAATGCTCCCCCTTGAAGACCATTTGAGACTAAGATTATGACACTATTCTGATAAATAGGTTGGGGCATTTATTAAAGACAAAACTATCTATTCTATGGTAGCATACTTGCACTTGTATTTTTATAAAATAAAAAATATATTTTAAAATATACATGTATCTCCCAGAAAATTATGTCTACTAATGAAGATAAATAAATAAAAAATTCATTTAATAATAACATTCCATGAGACTAGTTTCAAAATGAGGATAGACTAGATAAATTATATGAAGAAAAACTAAAAGTATCTATCTTACATTTTTGCCTCTCAATTTTCTAATATTTCCTTTTTCAATATATGATGCCATTTTCTATTATATTCATATTGTTCTAATTTCAATTAGTAACATGAGGGAGGCATGAAGCATTGGAGTATGTGATCTTTCTTAGACTCAAAGATACTTAACAACTAAATGATTGATCATCTAAAATTTTTCTTCATGCTTATCACCAAAGAAAGTGTCCAAATTTGGCTTAAAGGAAACAATCCTACCCATGATATGATCTAGAGGAATCCCTACAACCTAATAGTATATACAAAAATTTGACACTCAACTCCATCTCAAGCGCATTATATGTATTCAATAGAAAATTAAAAATTGTCAAATGGTAATTAAAAAATATATGAACTAAAACCACAAAAAATTGGAACCAAAATTATCTCCCAATCAAATATATCTTATGATGTGTCATAATACACATTATATTTTATTTAGTAGGTTTAAATGTAATCTAAAACACTTTCATTGTACAACAATGTTTTACATTTTATACGCACACTTTTGAAGGCCATAACTTTCAAATTGATGGATGGATTGGCCCCTTTCATAAAAAAATAAATTACTCAAAGAGATCTACAGAAAAAGGACCTCATATATAGTTATAAGAAATCTTGAATTTCTATTTTGTAAAAAATCTAGCGCTACAACCCATAAATTGATCTTTTATGCATTTTATATCCAAAAAATCACTTTTTAAAATCTTAACATGAAGAGATAGTTTGGGACACCTTTCCCAATATACAAAAAAGGTATGTTGACTAGACACAATTATACTCTTCAACAAGGAGGGCCTATCCATCCTTGAGAATAGTTAACTCCATTGTCTATTGAAAATATAATCATACCTCATTTTTACTTCCTTCATGATTATCTAAAATGGGCTTTGTAAAGAAGTCATGAAAATTATTTATCGTTCAATCTTATTTATCAAGAAGATGATATCCCTAGTGGATAATTGAAAATAATCTTAATTACATTCTTTTCCATACTCAAAAATATTTTTGTTTAGATGCACATGATCTTCTAGAAAATGTGAGAATCCTTCAGACAAACCAACACAATAAATCTTTGTAGTTTATTTAATATCTTTCAAATGTTCTTTCTCTATCGGAGATAAAGAGTTTCCATCATATTGAGGGCACTCTTCCACTTCTATAATAGTTAATATATCATCATCATCTAAGTATTCATCAATTCATTCTTCATTTGATATTATCACCTTTGAATGATTGTGCAATCTCTCTCTTTAATTGAATATTTATGTCACGAAACATCTATATTTTATTCTTATCCAAATCTCACCAAAAATAAGAGAAAATCAATCAAATAAACCAATTGAGGGTTCAATGTTATGGATGATTCCTTGTTTTCTAAATATGTTTGATTCTTAACATTTACTAAAATTAGATAAATAGAAAAATAGTCTTTCATTTGACGTTGAATTTTGATACTTAAATTCTAAGGACACTCCTCCTTGATATCAAATTGACATAATATTTGATTTGGCATCTTTATTTCCCAATCTTTCGGTTTAGAAACTATAGGAATGTGAGAAGTACAAGTTTCAAAGTAGTTGAATTTTTTTGTGAATGAGAAGTTCATATTTTTCATAGGCTAGTTATATGCATATTGCTATCCTTGAGAGTTTTAGGGCATATAATTTGGTCAATTTCAATATGTGTTGACTTTTTAACTCATTGAGATCATTGGAAAAGACTCATACCATATTTTTCATTTCAATCACCTCTTTAGGATTTATAAAAATGATAAGGGCATTGTTGGAGAGTTTCAAATTTGTATTTGATCA
>VDFB02380146.1:0-19687 GCA_007258455.2 Sequoia sempervirens | reverse complement strand
GAAAATCGCCTTAGATTTCTTTAAATTGTTGACAATTGTGAACTTTGATCTGCAAAGAGATATGTTAGGTAAAATCGCCTCTGGAAATTGATGTAGATTTTGCCTTTGAACTGGAAGAATTCGCCTTTATTCTAAAGACCACGAATTTTCCTCTTGAAATTTGCGCCTTTGTGTTGAAGAAATTCGAATTTTCTTTGAAGAAAATATGAATTTATCTTGAATTTGAGAATTCGCCTTTGATCCCTGAAGGATTGCGAATTGATATATTATGAAAATTGAACACGCCTTGGATTTGAAATACGCCTTTGATCTCTGAAGAATTTGCAAATTTTTATACTATGAATTCCCTTAAAGGTGCGCGCCTTTACTTCTTGAAGAAATACGAATTCCTTTGAAGTTTTCTTTGAAGATTAATAAAACTCGATTTCCCCTTGAAAATATGATTTAGCTTTGAAAAATATGAATTTCACTTAAGATTGAATTTTCTCTTAAAAAATTCGAATTTCTCTTGAAAGCTCTGTGAACAATGATGAAAACGCCATACTTTAAATAAGAAGAAATTCGCACTAATTGGTAATTGCAAGAATTGAAAACCCTGACAAAAATAGAAGATCTCTGATTGGTTCCTTTTAGTTCCACTGCCACTGACTGGAAGTTTGAATTTGAATAAATATAATAAAATATTTATTATCATGCAAAATAGCAAAAGGCGCCAAAAATAGAAAATCGCCATCTTATGCTAAAATTGCAAAATAAATATGAACTTCAGTTGACAATTTGTTGAAGTCTTAGGATTCACCAATTCCGAAAAGTCATCTCTTGAGCTCATAGGCGTCCATTTGCTCAAGTTATTTCACTTTTTATTAACTTCCTATTTTATAGCTGACGACAAAGTTACAACTGGCCAACTTCGACACTGATTTCCGGGTGATTGAGTGATGCTGAGACTAATCTGAAGAATTCATCGGAAAGCCTACTGAACAAGGAAGAAATGTCTGCTGGGAGACATAACTACAAAATCCATCGTTTAACACCTTGAAAAATTAGGCGCCCCTGATTAAATTCATTTACGGGTTCCAGACTTAAACCATTTTCCTAAATTGCCATCTGACACTTCAAACGGCTGCTGACGGCGAATGGTGAACCCTGCTGACAGGAAACGAAGCTCACTGTATGCCTGGAGACATTCTGCATCCAACGACTGTATACATGACCTCTGAAAAGTTCATTAAGGGTCTCAAAAGTAAAAGCGCCCCTGGCTCTTAGTTGCACTGAGGTCATTTTGACGAAAATCGAACTTTCACCCAAGTACCCTACTTTGACCTTTGATATCTGGAGCTGGGATGACCCGATTCAGGCACTATCTGTTTTAACGGACAGCCAGAAGGGCCCACAAGAGAAGTCTCTGGAGGTGACGAAGCAAGAAAACCGCTTCTAAGACCTCAAACACTCCGCGTATTTTATTTAAAATTACCGCTCCAGACTTGGCCATTTTCTCGGATATCTTCATTCTTCAGCATCTCGCCAAAGACCTCGCACGTACGAGCGACTGCCAAATCCCGAAGGCTGACGGCTAGGCTCGTTGAATAGATAAAATGATTACGCTCGAAAGCCGTGAAGACTTCGAACGCGAACGAACACATCTGACAGGCCTAAAGGCTAGGCGCCTCTAGACTGTAAAAATACACTGCAAATTGTTTGTTGGTCCGCCCGTGAAATTACGTGCTTGGTAGAACCTCCGCCACGATCACCTGGAATGTCGGATCGACAAGCTGGATGATGCATTGCGGAGCTAGGCTAGAGTACTACTGATGTTAGGAAGACTTCGTCTGCAAATTTTGGCATTTGAAGGGTCCTTTAAACCAGCGCCCCTGGGCTGTACTTGCACTGGGAATCAACGGAGAAGCTCAGAAACGTGAAAACTCCATTATAAGCTGATCTTCAGACGACTGCTGCCGGAGTTCTGAAACTCGGATGACTGCGTTTGATATCTCGCCGGATAAGCAGACTAGTCGTGAACGGATTGACTGTATCCGCTATCAGAAATACCAAGATTTACCCCCTCTTTAAGATGGGCGCCCTCAGGCTAGGGGTGCGCTTTTGCCTGAAAAAGACAAAATTCTCATATCTGGAACTTTGGGGATTTCAACTTCTGTCGCTGTTTGCCGGAGTTGCAGGTCTCGGAAAGCTTCGCTGGATAGCTTATCGAATAGCCAGACCAATTCTGAAGAGATTGACTAGATGCTTGAACACTTTCAACAAGATCTTAACCTTCAAAAAGTTGGGCGCCCCTGGGCTATAGTTGCGCTTTTATGCTTTTTCCTGAGAAATCTTCATATATTAATCACTGAAAACTCCGTTTCGATCATTGAAATGACCGTATGCAATGTGAATTACTGTCGTGACATGCTCCTCCATCGTGAAAAGCTCTATTCTGAGTCTCCGCTTCAGGTTTTGTTCAATAAAACTGCCTTTGACTGACAAACTACTGACAAAACTCCATGCTTGATATTGCCCAAAAGCTGTATTTTACATCATTTTAGCAAGATTTAGACTCTTTAAACAAAATGCCTTGATGAAGTAAAAATTTTGGTTTTGGGTACAACAACCTAGGGTGTCTTTGTCCCTAAAACCAGTATTTTTCAAGAGGGTTTTCATCCTCAAGAAAATGGAGAAGAATTCAAGCTCTCTCAAATGTAGAAGTAGATACAATATCATGGCTAACCTTTCAAATCAGCTCTCAACTTTCTTTTATAGCTTTTTTCATTGCTTTTTCAAACAAGTGTTTTTTGTTGTTTTTCAAAAAAGTGGTTTTTTGCTTCTTTTTCAAAAATGCTTTTTTCAAATTAAATAACTTATTACGTGCAAATGACCCCCTTGTGCATAGGCATCCCCCTATAGGCACAACTTAAAAACACTTTTAAATAAATAATTATACCTTAGTTGCCTTTTTAATATTTCCTCCTTAGGACAACTTAAGTTATAACTATTTAATTAATTAAATAATTAAAATATGAAATTCTAATCATACCAGTATGTCATTGAGGACTTAGCATGAAGAACCAAAGCAACTTGGCGATTGTCTAGAAATAGTATGCTTCCCCAAGAAGCTTGGAGAGTTCCCAAAAGGTTAGAAATCAATTATGAAGGCATCAATAGGGTCTTTGCCATCCATTAAAATCACTACCATGATCAACAACTTTGCTAAACTGATCTTGTGCTCTCCAAGAACTTTGGAGTTCTTCCTAACTCACCAGTTAGCCTACGAGAAAACTCAGAAAATCAGGACATTGCACTATAGTAGTGCCATACCATCTTTGAAGGCTGTGTACAATCGGAGATCAAATCTATTTTTTTGAAGGGGTTTTAAGGCATTCTTTTGTTGCTATAGTACTTTTGTGTCACTATTATAATACTTTTGTACCACTGCTACAATACTTCTATCAAGGAAAGTGGAGCCAAGAAGCTTAAACCTAGATTCTATGGACCATATAAGATTTTAAGAAGAATAGGAGAGGTTGCATGTGAATTGGAACTACCAGCTAATAGTAGGATTCATAATGCCTTTCATGTCTCTTGTCTCAAAAAGGTGTGAGGACAACATGTCACTCCATGTTCAGAATTGCCCCCTTGGACGATGAAGGTAAGTTGATTCTGGAACATGAGATCATTCTTAATATGAGGAAGAAGAAATTAAGAAACAAAACTATCTCTGAGTATCTGGTTAAGTGGAAAGGACTTCCTACGGAAGATGCAACTTGGGAGGTTGCCGAGATTTTTGATGATCCAAATTTGAAATTGCTTGAGGACAAGTAATCTCGGGAAGGGTGGACTGTCATGCCCCCAAATTTTCCTTATACTTAGGAAAATCACAGCAATATTAATTCCCCCCCAAAAAAGCTGTGATTAAATATTCGATGCCTTTCAAGAAGTTGTCCCGCTTGAGGATATTATCTAATATATTGTGATTATGTATAAAGATTAAAAAGGAGGGCAGCAATTAAGGTTTATTTGATGAAGATTAAGAGATGTTAACAAAAGACAAGCAAATATAATTTAAGGATGATCAACTACCTTGAGATGAAGTGCCCCATTTATGTAGAAAAGATGCAAAGAAAGGTGGTGATTAGAAGGAACAACGATTAGTCTAAGGGACATGTTCCTTACCAAGGGACAAATAGCTTGAACAATCATGTCTCTTTGCATCCATTGTGGGATATAAAAGGATGGAGATTTCCAGAGGAATAAGGGAATCATCTGCAGAAATATACTTACTTTTAGGCAGCCAACATCTTCAGAATATTAGAAAGAGATAAAAAAAACAAGGCAATTGAGCAGATCAGAAATAATTATCTGCACTCAAGGGTAGAATCAGCAGCTATTACATCTGCTGCTGTGAATATAGCAATCTTATGTTATAAATAAATATTGTGCTATGCTCTATCATAATTATTGTGTATAATGATATATTTATTATTGTATAAATCTGGATTATATTTAGTGTTTGTAATTCTCACCAAGCAACCATGAGGAGAAGTGGGGGAAGTATGAGTAGGGTGAGCAGATACTAGATTACTTTCTAAGTACACCACTCCATGTGGATGGCTGGGGATTTGCCACTTGGGGCCAAGGGGGTGAGTGACTGCCCTTGGGCTTAAAAAGAGGAATCTATGGGCTTCCTATTGTAGATTTTCCCCAATCTCTACATGGATGGGTTGTTGGGAAGGATTCAAGGAGTCTCAATTATAAGAAGGATGAATAAGGCCGCATGGATAAGGAAAGCAGATACAAGTTTATCCACCAAGTATGCCACCCCATGTTGGATGGTCGGGGGTTTGCCACTTGGGGCCAAGAGGGATGGTATATCCACTTTTGGGATTAGCTTGGATAGCTTCGGGCAGACTTATCATGTTTCTCATCCAATTCCTATTATGATTAAACTCCCATTATGCATTATGGATATGGTGTAGTTTAAATAGATTTGAAATAGTTATGTATTTACATGGTTTAAATAGATAAGGCATTTATTATATATATGTTTGATCATATGAATTATATTCCAATATTATCTAACATGATTGTAGGACCTAAACAAAGATTTATCTTTCTTAAAGCATTTAATTGGTAAGTTATAACCCTAACTACATTAAACTTGTGATTCTAGGGAAAGATTTAGGGCAATCCCAAAAGGGGATATTACACCCAATGCCTCATTGTCCTTTTGTTGTATCTAACTTACTTGTGTGAGAGGAGGCACAAGATGGAATGTACATACATTTCATTGCCAACTGATTACTCTAAGCTAAGTGGATAAAGGAGTATGTACTCCAACTCTACTCAACTTAGGAGGAACTCACAACTTGTTGAGATTCAGGACAAATTCAATAAACATTTAGAATCATAGCAGCGAAAAAAAACTAAGAGTTTAAAAATTAAAATGCATGCCTATGATAAAACCTTGATGGTAAGAGGATTTAGATAAACATATCCTTGGCATTACCCATTTACATGGTTGAATGTGTCATTCAGTTATGGAAATTTAATAAATAGTTAGTCAAGAAGTCATTGGATATTGTTTGATTGATAGCAATGCTTCTTTTGTTTGAATGCAGGCCCTGCGCTTGACCAATTGGAGACATCAATTCAGAAATTTTCCAACACAAGTCCTTTCTTTCTTGGCGAATTTGGTGTGGTGTGCTCCTTTTGAGCAATCTTTTATATTTGGGGATCTCATATTCATAGAAGTTAGTGTGAATCGCCTTAATTTGGTTCTTCTAATGACAGTTTTAAAGTGAAATATTAACATGGATCCATTCCGTTTGAAGGTTGACATAGCATATGTACCATTTATTGAAAGACTTCAACTTGCCTTCTCTCATTTGAAGAATTATGACATTACACATGGGAGGCCTATGCTAGCTAGATGGATTGAGGTATGTTCAATAGTTCAAACCTGAATATAGTTCACTTTTAGTTTCATTTCTTTTGGTAAGACCAAGATTTATTGTGCATATCGAGTTTATCAATTAACCCTTTACTTTATTATAATTAGTTCTTTCCCACCCAACTTGAGACTTTGACACAAGTATTTGACTTCTCAATTCCATGTCATGTGCTCAATTATCATATTTGAGTAGTTAAATGGAGCCACTTTCTGGGTTCCTTTTGCATTGTTCCTAAACCAAATTTGCTTGATATTTCAATAGAATGTTGTTATGTAGATTACACTTTTGACATTCTCTCTTCCAACTAACTCTAGAAGGAGAACTTAATTCTGTCATATTTTTCCATAGCAACTTCTTCTCTAACAACACTCTTAACACATTTGCAAAAACACATTCCAAGTGTTTTAACTCTTTCCTATTCTTATATAATTTCAAAATAGAATTGGTTAATCAACTAATAATAGTAATTGCTAATCATTAGCAGTGGAGAATTGAATCTCTACTTTGATTCTTGTGCCACTTTACGTCTAAAACTAGGATGGGCTTGTCTTGAGCCATCCAAGCCATTGACATGTGGGGGTGCCCCTATCATACATACATTACTTCTACCTCAATCTTAAGATCGGTTAGTGCAAGTAACAATACATTTGATTTCATTTGAAGCCCTCATCTCAAAATAAATAATCCCCTCCCTAGAATTCATTTTCCTCAGAGCATCTACTGTGAAATAAATATATATAAAACAACATAAAATTCACGCATGAAAACGATGTTCTTTTCAGTGACAATGTTATAACTTCATAATTCATTTCAATTGTGCTAACTATAACAAAATTGGCTAAACAGAAATTGCCAAGCAAATCGTAACAGATTTAAGTTGCATAATATCATGAAATAATGATATTTTCAACCAATAGTGATAGCATTGTCATTTCTAATTCCGTGGAATCATGTGTGTACAATTGGAGTCGCTGAAGGGCATCCTGACCATGATGGGAATGCTGTCCTTCATGACATCTTCCCACTCAAGTCAAATCAACTATAGCAATAATGATGTTAATGTGGCATGATCATTCATTTCATAAAAGTAAAAATTTTCATTAGTCTGCATAACTCTTATCTATCCATTAGAATCTATACATAATATCACAGAATTATATAAATTCCAGCAAGTCATTATTTTCAGTTTTTCCATCTCATATCATTGTTTTTCAACATGAATCAAATTTAAAAGGAATGCATATTTATGATTAGTCCTTATGATAGCAATCACACTTGAAAATGCAATGGGCACACTGATAGGTGTAATAGGAACATCTTTAGACTTTACTATGGTGTATTTGAAGTCTTGGAATCATGTGTGTACAATTGGAGTCGCTGAAGGGCATCCTGACCATGATGGGAATGCTGTCCTTCATGACATCTTCCCACTCAAGTCAAATCAACTATAGCAATAATGATGTTAATGTGGCATGATCATTCATTTCATAAAAGTAAAAATTTTCATTAGTCTGCATAACTCTTATCTATCCATTAGAATCTATACATAATATCACAGAATTATATAAATTCCAGCAAGTCATTATTTTCAGTTTTTCCATCTCATATCATTGTTTTTCAACATGAATCAAATTTAAAAGGAATGCATATTTATGATTAGTCCTTATGATAGCAATCACACTTGAAAATGCAATGGGCACACTGATAGGTGTAATAGGAACATCTTTAGACTTTACTATGGTGTATTTGAAGTCTTGGAAGAGACGTGATTCTATGCAAAGTGTGATTTGAACATTTGTAGATTGCAAGTGAAGTAGGTTTTGGTTTTAATATGGAGTAATTAAAATTGTTGAGAAGACATGATTCTATGCAAAGTATGATCCAAATAAATTAAGGAATTAAAGCTAATTGCATAATGAATGAAAACAGAGATGAGCGTTAATTTTCAACTAAATTAATAGTAAATAAGAACCATCTATAAATAAAAAAACATTGAATGTTTTTGTTTTGTTGCAGTATGATGCAGAGGGTACTCTCCTCTGCGAAAACACCAATCACAAACTTACAAAATCTCAGGCAATAACCTGCCTTATTCAACAATTTCAACAAAATTTTGATTGCAAGCAAAAATGTAACTTTATTTGGTTTAATTACAAAATACAATCAACAAACTACCACTTCCATGTTTTGGATCAGCAACCTCCAACCTACAGCAATCTCTAATTCACACAATCACCACTCCGACTTCGCTGGCACTCACTTGCAGCTCATACATCTTGACTGATTATTTTGCAATTCAAATACTTCATCGTTCTCTCCTCAACATGTTTCTAGTTCTCCCAGTACAGCCCCTTCGAACCTCTCTATTTCTTCTTCCTCCGGCTTACACACACGACCCTCCCTCATATACATAACTTCCATTTTATCTTTCCTTCATTTTTGAACTTTTTCTTTACCATGGTGTAGACTATATCCACTCATCAAGAAATTTTTTAATTACATTCAAAGTTTAATTTCCATATCACATGGCATGCCCCTTCATATCTTCGCCTCCTTCACACAATGTCCTCCCTCTACAACAGGATTGACATGCTCCAACTTGTATTGCTTTACCATAGACCTACAAACTTTATTCTCCTCCAATTAAACCATCTTTCAGCACTTATATTGGTTTTATGTAGCGCAACAAACTTCTAAATTTTCCAAATGCAGCCCTCTTTTCTCTCCCACACAACTGCCTTGTGAATTGCTTTCCTTTTCCTTATTGGCATGCACTTATTTTTTCTCCACTTGGCGCCCTGTTTCTTGTATTTCATTCTGCATTTTATAGAAAAGCAAGGGACCTCCAATCCCTTTGAATCCCCCCTTCTCCCCGATCTTCCATGCAGTCTTTCTATTTTCCTTCAATCCTTGGCCGTGACCTTTCACTTCTGCATCCCAATTGTTTTGATTTTCCTTTTCATTTTGTTTGAAATTCAAATTAATGCGCCACTTCATATTCAAGCCTATGCAATTTTATTTCTTGTCTTTTTGTGTGACTTTTCAAGTTATATCACTATCTTCGACATGTAGATCTGATTATTTGAGCTTTTCAAACTTGTCAAGCAAATTTAATGTGATTGGATATTTTCATTTAATGTCTTTGCCATTTCCAAAGTTGCACCAAAAATTGCGTCAAAAAGAGAACCAAAACAGAAAAAAAAATGAACACTATCTTTTTGGTTGATGTGGATAATCTATTCACCCGGGATGCTCCTGCATCAGACATGCCAGGTAGATTGATTATGAGCATAGGTTCACAATGGTGGAGTTGAGTAGTTGCACTACCCTTCCAGGTTGCCATCAACCTGCAGTGAACTCCTTCGTTGATCAAGTGCTGAAAATTAATCTTTCTTCTGCCTTTTCCAGCATTGTGCCGAAACACGTACCACTTCTCTCCAACAACACCGCATCCTCCCCCTTTTCCTCTTCATGGACTCATGTCCACCAAAGCGCAACCTCCTCCGCTAAATGCTTTCCACACTCTTCTCTTCCTCTGTGGGTTCAAACCCACTTGCAACATCTTCCACTTTCTCTACAAGCAAATATGGAACATCGACTACACACTCTAGCTCCCTATCCCTCTTTCCTTTTATCATCTCATCTGAAAACACAATAACATCACAAAATTGTTTTACCTCATCCACATTTGCAACTGCAATGTCGAATTCCACTATGGCATCTCCCACGTCCTCATTAGCTACAACTTTTTGTTCTTCTTTCTTCGCTACACAACTGAGCTTCGATAACCATTCTTCCTCAATAAACATTAGTTGCGCGAAAAAATCCAGTTCACCTTCGCTATCTGCTGCGACCTCTTTGTTGTTCACCTCTATCTTTTCTTCTTCTCTCTTCATGCCTTCCTCACGGCATGTCTCGGCTGCTACTTCTTTAGTAGGGGCTACATCTTCATCTTTCCATCTCAGGCTGTTGTCTTCACTCTTCTTCTCATTCCTCTTTACCACTTTCCTCTCACTCTTTCCAACACTCTTTTCCACTTTTCCACAAACCATCTTTTCCAACGCTTCACACAATTCATCCTCTAAATCATCCCAATACTGCTCGCAAAACCGTATCCACACGGGTCTCCTCACGACCCAACCCATCTATGCCTGTTGCAATCTTCCACAACTCACATTCTCTACTTCTCCACGGTTTGCCTCTGCAACAAACTCTCACTACTATCCTCTACTCAACAGAATTCTGCAAGATGCACCCTCACGATCTCTTCTACACACGTCCTCTTAGTGGAAGAGTTTTGCACACCTTCTACCCACCCTCATCTTTGTTGGAGGATAGTCAAGATGATTCCCATGGAACCAATGGCCTCTCAAGGCTTCCTCACTCTTCACAAACTCTTCACGCACGGTCTTGGTGGATACTCTCCACGCTTGGGATTCCTTGCTCTGATACCTATTGATGTAGAGGGTACTCCCCTCTACGGAAACACCAATCACAAACTTGCAACATCTCAGGCAATAACTTGCCTTATTCAACAATTTCAACAAAATTTTGATTGCAAGCAAAAATGTAACTTTATTTGGTTTAATTACAAAATACAATAAAAAAACTACCACTTCCATGTTTTGGATCAGCAACCTCCAACCTACAACAATCTCTAATTCACACAATCACCACTCCGACTTCGCTGCCACTCACTTGCAGCTCATACATCTTGACTGATTATTTTGCAATTCAAATACTTCATCGTTCTCTCCTCAACATGTTTCTAGTTCTCCTAGTGCAACCCCTTCAAACCTCTATTTCTTCTTCCTTTGGCTTACTCATACGACCCTCCCTCATATACATAACTTCCATTTTATCTTTCCTTCATTTTTGAACTTTTTCTTTACCATGGCGTAGACTATATCCACTCATCAAGAAATTTTTTTATTACATTCAAAGTTTAATTTCCATATCACATGGCATGGCCCTTCATATCTTCGCCTCCTTCACACAATGTCCTCCCTTTGCAACAGGATTGACATGCTACAACTTGTATTGCTTTACCATACACCTACAAACTTTATTCTCCTCCAATTAAACCATCTTTCAGCACTTTATTGGTTTTATGTAGCGCAACAAACTTCTAAATTTTCCAAACACAGCCCTCTTTTCTCTTCCACACAGCTGCCTTCGAAATGCTTTCCTTTTCCTTATCGGCATGCACTTATTTTTTCTCCACTTGGTGCCTGTTTCTTGTATTTCAATCTACATTTTATAGAAAAGAAAGGGACCTCCAATCCCTTCGAATCCCCCCTTCTCCCTGATCTTCCACGCAGTCTTTCTATTTTCCTTTAATCCTTGGCTGTGACCTTTCACTTTTGCATCCCAATAGTTTCAATTTTCCTTTTCATTTTGTTTGAAATTCAAATCAATGCGTCCCTTCATATTCAAGCTTGTGCAATTTTATTTCTTGTCTTTTTGTGTGTTTTCAAGTTATATCACTAACTTTGACATGTAGATCTGGTTATTTGAGCTTTTCAAACTTTTCAAGTAAATTTAATGTGATTGGACATTTTCATTTAATGTCTTTTCCATTTCCAAAGTTGCACCAAAAATTGCGTCGAAAATAGAACAACCAAAACAGAAACAAAAATGAACACTATCTTTTTGGTTGATGCGGATAATCTATTCGCCTAGAGTGCGCCTGCATCAGACACGCTGGGTAGATTGATTGTGAGCATAGGCTTACAATGGTGGAGTTGAGTAGTTGCACTACCCTTCCAGGTTGCCATCAACCTACAGTGAACTCCTTCGCTGATCAAGTGCTGAAAATTAATCTTTCTTTTGTCTTTTCCAGCATCATGTCGGAACACGTACCACTTCTCTCCAACAACATCGCATCCTCCTCCTTTTCCTCTTCGTGGACTCATGTCCACCAAAGCCCGACTTCCTTCGCCAAATGCTTTCCACACTCCTCTCTTCCTCTGTGGGTTCAAACCCACCTCCAACCGACCACCTCCACCAATACCCTGCAACATCTTCCACTTTCTCCACAAGCAAATATGGAACATCGACTACACACTCTAGCTCCCTATCCCTCTTTCCTTTTATCATCTCATCTGAAAACACAATAACATCACAAAATTGTTTTACCTCATCCGCATTTGCAGCTGCAATGTCGAATTCCACTATGGCATCTCCCATGTCCTCATCAGCTACAACTTTTTGTTCTTCTTTCTTCGCTGCACCAACGAGCTTCGATAACCATTCTTCTTCAATCGACATTAGTTGCGCGAACAAATCCAGTTCACCTTTGCCATCTGCTACGACCTCTTCGTTGTTCACCTTTATCTTTTCTTCTTCTCTCTTCATGCCTTCCTCACAGCATGTCTTGGCTGCTACTTCTTCGATAGGGGCTACATCTTCCTCTTTCCATCTTAGGCTGTTGTCTTCACTCTTCTTCTCATTCCTCTTTACCACTTTCCTCTCACTCTTTCCAACACTCTTTTCCAATTTTCCACAAACCATCTTTTCCAACACTTCACACAATTCATCCTCCAAATCATCCCAATACTGCTCCCAAAACCGTATCCACACGGGTCTCCTCACGACCCAACCCATCTTTGCCTGCTGCAATCTTCCACAACTCACATTCTCTGGTTCTCCACGGTTTGTCCCTGCAACAAACTCTCACTACCATCCTCTACCTATAGGATTCTGGAAGATGCACCCTCACGATCTCTTCTACCCACTTCCTCTCAGTGGAAGAGATTTGCACACCTTCTACCCAGCCTCATCTCTGTTGGAGGATAGTCAACATGATTCCCATGAAATCAATGGCCTCTCAAGGCTTCTTCACTCTTCACAAACTCTTTACGCACGGTCCTGGTGGATACTCTCCACGCTCAGGATTCCCTGCTTTGATACTAATTGATACAGAGGGTACTCCCCTCTGTGAAAACACCAATCACAAACTTGCAACATCTCAGGCAATAACTCGCCTTATTCAACAATTTCAACAAAATTTTGATTGCAAGCAAAAAAGTAACTTTATTTGGTTTAATTACAAAATACAATCAACAAACTACCACTTCCATGTTCTGGATCAGCAACCTCCAACCTACAGCAATCTCTAATTCACACAATCACCACTCCGACTTCGCTGCCACTCACTTGCAGCTCATACATCTTGACTGATTATTTTGCAATTCAAATACTTCATCGTTCTCTCCTCAACATGTTTCTAGCTCTCCCATTGCAGCCCCTTCGAACCTCTCTATTTCTTCTTCCTCTGGCTTACTCACACGACCCCCCCTTATAAACATAACTTCCATTTTATCTTTCCTTCATTTTTGAACTTTTTCTTTACCATGGCGCAGACTATATTCACTCATTAGGAAAACTTTTTATTACATTCAAAGTTTAATTTCCATATCACATGGCATGCCTCTTCATATCTTCACTTCCTTCACATAGTGTCCTCCCTCTGCAACAGGATTGACATGCTACAACTTGTATTGCTTTACCATACACCTACAAACTTTATTCTCCTCCGATTAAACCGTCTTTCAGCACTTTATTGGTTTTATGTAGCGCAGCAAACTTCTAAATTTTCCATACGCAGCCCTCTTTTCTCTCCCACACAGCTGCCTTGTGAATTGCTTTCCTTTTCCTTATCGGCATGCACTTATTTTTTCTCCACTTGGCACCCTGTTTCTTGTATTTCAATCTGCATTTTATAGAAAAGCAAGGGACCTCCAATCCCTTTGAATCCCCCCTTCTCCCTGATCTTCCACGCAGTCTTTCTATTTTCCTTCAATCCTTGGCCATGACCTTTCACTTCTGCATCCCAATAGTTTTGATTTTCCTTTTCATTTTGTTTGAAATTCTAATCAATGCGTCCCTTCGTATTCAACGCTGTGCAATTTTATTTCTTGTCTTTTTGTGTGACTTTTCAAGTTATATCATTATCTTCGACATGTAGATCTGATTATTTGAGCTTTTCAAACTTGTCAAGCAAATTTAATGTGATTGGACATTTTCATTTAATGTCTTTGCCGTTTCCAAAGCTGCACCAAAAATTGCGTCGAAAAGAGAACAACCAAAACAGAAACAAAAATGAACACTATCCTTTTGGTTGATGCGGATAATCTATTCGCCCTGGATGCTCATGCATCTCAGTAGTAGTTGTCGTTATGTGCTTTTATATTTGATGGATCTGTCTATTACCTTACATAAATATAGTGAATACATGGTTCTTTTGAACATCTTGCTGTAACTTGAAGAGATTCACCCTAACTAGAAGGGATACTAAATATCCATGTAGCACAGGTGTTTTTACATTGATAAATGCTTTGTGAGAACTGCACTACTGCTTTTCTTCATGTGAGTTTATTTTCTCACCCTCAAAGTCTTTGTCTTTGCCCATAGAATGATGTAGAGATTGATAAATTTTAGTAGCACATCTATTACACTATCCAAACCATTAATGCAATATCATGGTGTGAAACAAACATTAAAAGATTCATTTTCTATAATTTTATTGTAAATGCTAGAGAGAGAGAGAGAGTAATTTGAGTTTTGAAATTTTAACATGTAAACAAAAGAGTTGTGTAAGAGGATAAATTCCAGAGAGTGGTTCTCATCATGTATCCAGGTTTACTGTCATCAAGTACTTTATCTAGTAGTAAGAAATGATGGATAATAGAAGATTCAAATCCATATAGAAAAAGACTAAAAGTTCCCATTTATTATTCCATATCAAAATTGCTTCAAAGTGCTGATAGAGATAATCTAAATTCTAATATAATCTAAGTCATGGGTATTGAAACAATTAAAGTGCTTTGTACAATGCTCTATAGTTGTTGTGCACTAGGAGTGTGCAAGCACAAGTTGCAAAGTTGACTGTACTCCTGGTGATTGGGATGCATAAACCTCTTGAAAGTTTTGTCAACATGCCCCTTTTGTGCATAACATACATTCATTGCATTCACAATTACAACAGACTAACAAAAGCTGGTTTTTATTATTCAATGAATTTTCTTACCCTGTTACAAGTTAGTGATTTGACACATGCTTTGAGGAATTTGGAAAAGTTTGTTGAGAATGGCTTTACACTTGTCTTCTGCACCATCTTCCAAGAGTGTGGGTGCATCAAAGCCAGTGAAACCAAGATCAACATCGAACATAATATTGTCTACCAATTTAGAGCCAATATCAGATTAAGCTCTTCGATGCTCTGTTCTTTGAGGTGGAACCTGTAGCATCTGACTGACATCCATGCCAAATTATTGCTCTGAGCCTAAATTTTTTGAGGGCCTTGATACTGATGAGCTTACTAGCCCTTGAATAAACACATCCATGAACATTGAATTACCAAACAGGTTTGACAAAGTTGGGGTTGCTTACTGATTAGCTTACTAGCTCTTTTTACTGTGAATGAATTGGTGGGCGATGGGTACCCTATGTACCTAGATTGTTGAATCTATTGTGGTTGAGAAGGGATGATGGATGAATTAACTGTATTTTTTTGGGTCCATTGGTGGTGGCCATATTCATTAGCAGATGCTCTACAGATACATCATATCCACCTTTCCATTTTAGCTCAACTTTTGTTCATGGATGTAGGAGAATTGACAACTTGAATCAGCAATTGTTCCAAGTCAACATAAATTCAGCTTGTTGGTGTTAGGAGGATTGATGACTAAGTTATTCTACTTGAATCAACATTAATATAATAGTTTTATAGGACAAATGACTGGAGTAAAACATGATCTACATATTAATGCAAACAACCGGGTCATATTTACAATCATTGTCCATGATCAAAACACAACTTAGTTTTATGGTATATATCAATGTCATAACATATAAGTCATTTTTGTTGCTATCTTTATGCATAAACAGATTATCATTTGACCAGCCAATTCATTAAAAGTCTTTGAGATTCATAGTATAAATGAATGGTAAATTACATTGTAATTACACATAACAAGATTCAAAAGACATTAATGGCATAAGCAAATAATATAATCCACTAAAAACATTGACCTTCAGTGGGAGTATAGGAGAAAACATAAATAATTACAAGGCATACAAACAATAGTAGAGGAATGTTAATGTAGTAGCAGCTTCGGTAGCTCCTTCCAGCTCAGCATTTTCTTGGAAGACGTAAATTGAAGATAGCCGTTGGCTATTCAATTTACATTCATTGTCTTGTAGTATGTTCATCTCATGGCCGACATAAAAGAAATCAAGTTGTTTCTTTTTATTAGAACATATTTAACTGAAGACAACTATTACTAAAGGATATTCACAAGGTGGCCGACCTCTTGTGAAGAGGTATAAACACTTATCAAGGCCGACCTCAATAAAGAATAGACGCGATTTTATAAAGGCCGACATAAAGGTTATGAAGGCACGCGTCTCTCCAACTTCAACCGGTATATATTGACTGTAATTCGTCCATGTTTACAATCGTTGTTCAGTCTATTCACTTATTGAGGTGCGTACAAATCAGAGATCAAAAGGTGCGAATACAACTGTTATTTCAGTGCGAATTCAGGTTGTCCGTCCTTTGTTAAATGCATCGAAGAAACAGATCAGAAAAATATGTATTCTTGAGTGCGTACTCTGACCAGTGCGAATATTGTTTAAAGCGAACTTATTCAAGGTTCATCTGCGAATCTCCAGATCGACAAAGGGCGAATCTATTAGAGGCTTATCATTGAACAGTGACATTCATTAAGTACGAACCTGTCATAGAGATAAGCTCAACAAGCAAGTGCGAACACTGCACAAGTGTTGATTTTCCAGTGCAAAGCGAACTTTATCAACTCTGTATTCTGCCAGTGCCAGGTGTGATCTAAAGGTTCTTATCTGTGCTTTATTCATTACCAGGTACTGCATATTGGTCTTGAGTTAGACCACACTGTAATTTGTAAAGATAGCCACTGTTGCTTCATATATATATAAGAGAGATCTTTGTTGCTGGGTTTTTCTCCCTCAAGAGGAGGGTTTTCCCAGGGTACATGCTGTGTTATTTTGTCTGTTTTGATTTAATTCTCTATGCATTTAATCTGTTCACATATTTTTAACATGGTATTAGAGCGGGTTTGAGGATCGTGATCAGATTATTGCCAATCTGCACACCTCCTATTGCTCTCTCATCCTACTCAGCCAAGATGGTGAATGGCTTAAAGGTTGAAGACAGACTTGAAGGTGCAACTAATTTCACTTCATGGAGATTTAGGATCATGCTCACCTTGCGTGAAAATGAATTGGGTGACTTCTTGGAGCCTAGCATTTCTGAACCTGAGGAAGCAGAAGAAAAGGAGTGGCTGAAGAAAGACATCAAAGCAATGAAGATTCTGGTTGACTCAGTCAAGGATCACATTGTACCTATCATTTCTAAGCTGAAGACAGCTAGAGATATGCTCAAGACTTTGGAAGAGATGTATGAAGTCAACAATACCAGCCGAGCCCTTGCACTAAAGCATCAATTGCATCATGTGAAGATGTCAAAGGGAGAATCTGTTACTGCATACTTCATGAGGATTTCAAATTTGAGAGACCAGCTCTCTACAATTGGGAATATAGTTGATGATAAGGATTTAACCATGCTCGCCCTAAATGGGCTGCCTTTGTCTTGGGAATCCTTCATTCAAGGAATCAGTGCAAGATCAAAACTGCCTAAGTTTGATCGCCTAAGATCTGATTGCATTCAAGAAGAATCAAGGTTAATGGCAAGAGGCGTTGGTCAAAGTTCAAAGAATGAAGATATTCATGTTCTCACCTCTCATGTCTCAAAGAAGAAAGGAAAAGATGGAAAGAAAGGGTTCTTCAAAAGGAATCGGGACAAGGGAAATGATAATGCACCTCCATCCAAGAAGAAGAGGGATATGTCCAAGATTCAGTGTTTTAGATGTGATGAGTTTGGGCACTTCGCCAAGGATTGCCCAACTAGGCCTAATCAGCATGCTTCTTTTGCTGATGCGAATAAGTCCTCTCCTCAGAAGGACTCTAGAGAATTTCTATTTTGAATCATGGGCCTATGTTCAAACCGTAAAAGTTGCATGTTGATCTGTGCTTAAAAATCAGCATATCTACAGAACAAACAAGTACTCTTTATTTGTTAAGTTGTATCTTTTATCTTGGATCTTGTGTGATTAGTATAAGGAGATTGCTACTTCTCTTAAATTGTGAATTCTAGGACAAAGATTCTTTGGAGATTTCAAATTATCTATTGTGAGTTGATCTAGACTAATCATGTAGATCTTTGATGTATGTCCTTGAGATAAAAATCAGCAAAAGAGAAGAGATTTGTATTCTTTCGTTGTGATAGGTTGATCACATCGATATCCTTCTCCAATGCATGTGTTGTGATAGAACCTTGAACTCTTGAGAGAGTTGGTTCTACATGCTAACCGCTTAATGCATTCAAGAAATCTGCAGTTGTGGAGATTATTCTTTTACTGTGCAGAGTTAGGCACTCTCGAGAGGAGTAAAAGATGAACGAAAGAGTTATATCAAAAACCTTATAGAGATAAGTTCTTTACCCCTTTAGTTTGATCTTTTGATATATTTCTCCTTCCGAATGATTTGCTTATTCATGTTCTAACATTAGGCATAAATTCTTATGTGTTCATACTATAACTTGAGATAGCAAAAACTGTATGATTCTAGTCTTGATAATCAAAAACTGTTGGTAATCTCTCTCTAAATGCTTTGTGAACAGCTAGAAGCTGGAAAGTGATGAGAGACTTCTTGGCGAGTTCTAAAGCAGGGATCAAGAGGGAGTTTGTACCTTACTGAGAAGAAGTGAAGGTTACAGCATCGCAAGGCCAAGTATATAAAGATTCAGAGGGAGCCTACTGAAGCTATAGCAGATGATTGTGCTACAGACTAGAAGGGAACCTCTAGCGATTGCTTTAGTTGAGTTCCGCTATGACTTCCTGGTGCAGAAGGAAGCAGTCTTCTGTGGCACTGAGTACAGAGAAGGCCAAGTACATTGCAGCCTGTGTGGCAGCTCGAGAAGCAGTACAAATCCTGTGCTTCATGACAGCTCCAAGCATGTTGAGATCAAGTACTGCTGAAGGCTGTACAGTTGAGGTACATCAACACTGATGAGCAGATGGCAGATATTCTCACCCAGCTTCTCGCCAGGATAAAAGTTTGTACACTTTCAAGACAAGCTTGGTATGGTGGAGAATCCAGCCTTGACTGAGTATGAGTCTCAGTATCAGTGAGCCTTGCTTAATGAGTCCTTCTCTGTGAGAGAAGTTCGAGGTGAAATCCCTTGTTATTGCACTTTCTTCTGTGATGGAAGAATTTAAGGTGAAAGCCCTTGTTTCCACCCTCTGAGCTGAGTCATGGTGGATGTCATGTGTGCGACTCCATGACATATGGTGTACTTGTGTTTCACCCTCTGGGAGAGCCATGGTGAAAGTCATGATGAGGTGACAACATCACGCAAGTGATGAACACTTGTACTTACTATTGCACCTTCTTCTGCGACGGAAGAATTTGAGGTGAAAGCCCTCGTTTCCACCCTCTGAGCTGAGTCATGGTGGATGTCATGTGTGTGACTCCATGACAACATCATGTGAGAGAATCCATGATGATCTTCTTGTATTTCACCCTCTGGGAGAGCCATGGTGAAAGTCACGATGAGGTGACAACATCACGCAAGTGATGAACACTCATGCATACCACACATGGGCATAGCCATGATGGTTGATATCACATTGAGGTGATAT